>WAAE01004557.1:126656-244574 GCA_013400495.1 Nicator chloris
GGGCTGGGGAGGGGGTGGGACGGGGACACAACCCATGAATGTCCAAGAAAACATTAAATCTAAATGATGACAAGGCCAGTCCTTCTCAATCAATGACTCTTTCTCCTTCCTTCCAAGAACTGGGGATTCTATATTTAAAGGCCTCACACATTTTCTCCTGTTCCCAGGGTACTTAGCAATTTGAGATAAAATGAGTAAAAAGGTGACCTCTTTACTTTAAAAGATCCCTGACCAGTTTTGCCCAGGTAAGGAGGCCATTAAGTACTTTCTTCATCTGAGATTTCAGCAGGTTTATAACAGCAAGAATCCTCAAATGTCTGACCCACTTTTCCTGCAAAAAAAACTTAGATCTAATTTTTCCTTTTATTTTTTTAATCTACTTTATTTGTGTGGAGATTCAGGGGGTGGGGAACAGAACACATCTAAGATGCTGCTTTTGAAATCCCTGCTCTTTACTTAGGTTTGAGATGACTAATGCAATTCTAAAACCCTGCACCATCAAGACATGAATCACAAACCTACCTTAGTTGCTTCTGAGGGTGTTTTTGTGTGATTTAAGAGCTTCACTAGAGAAGGCAAACTTATGTTGATAGGATGGCAGCACTCATTACTTACTAGTCAGGCCAGGCTGAAACTTCATTGTTTTTGTTTCCTAGAGAAAGAACTGAGATCACATCTGCATTTTATAAAAGCTCCTGAATTGTTACTGATGGACAACGACCAGCAGCCAACGTTTTGCCTCTAGAAACTTGCATTGTTTTGCAGTCAGGGTTGCTAGATACTGTGTCCTCGTAAAAAGTCTGGTTAAGTCATTTAAGCTCTGAAATCGAGAACTGCGCTTCCCTAAACAGCTAACAGAAATTATTACTAACAAGAATTACATGTGACAGGCTCCAGGCTCCACTATTCGGCTTCTTTTGTTCTTTAAAGGATATTCATTATCAACAGAAAACCTGCTAATATTTCTAGATACTATGAAATAAGGGGTTTTTTAGTTAGTAACTTGGATGTAAAGGGGGAAAAATGCATTTCCCTATCTGTTTCCTGGGGTTTAATATAAAATCTCCAAAGGCACTGGAACAGTCGGGTAGTGAGCTAGAGCAGCTATGGGCTTTAAAAGTCTCATATAAGAGATGTTCACACTATTTGCTGTCAGTTAAGGTGCAGGAGTGGAGGGAAGGACTTGTAAAACCCTCTGCCTCTCTCCAATTTCTCAGGCAAGTGCATAGGAGAGTTTTGTAAGGACCAGTCTAGCAGTGAATCTGGAAGTGAGGTGACTTTTGCCTGTTACCTTGATGAGTGCTGGGGGCTTGTGCCTGTGGCAGGGCAGGAGTGCCTGGTGTGCTGGTTTGCCTCATGGGTGATGGACCACTTTGCTGTTCCTAGAAGCACAAGTCCTTCTCCTGCCCAAGCTCCCTGTTCTGTGAATTATGGCAAGTCCATCAATCCTTCTTTCACAGCTGTCATTGAAGGCTATCACATATCAGGCTCGTGTGCTCCTGCCAGAGAGACTCCTTGCACTTGCTCTTCTCCCCAGGACAGGCACCGCAGACACAACCGTGCTTTGCTTAGCTCAGGATCACGCGCAGCTCCGGGCACATGTTGCTCTCTTGCCAGAGCACATGAGTAAACTGGATGTGCTCTGAGCCCAAAGCAAATGAGCCAAAACTGTGCCTTAAGACTCCCCAAAAGATGCTGGATTGAAAGGAATTATGCAAAAGCAGGTTGTGGAGTGGACTTGGAGCATAGATGTTAAGGGATAGGAATCAGCTGCTGGGCAGCAGAGGCTCTTCATGGAATGCTAGTATGGGACTGGAAATAAGGAGATCCCTGAATGCCCTCTGCCACATCAGACTTTCTCTACTCATCCCATTTCCACCTCTCCATATGTTTGCTCCTCTGTTGGAAAAACAATAGAATGATGGCTATAGCTTAGACGTGCAGCTGGCATCGAGTTGTCTTCCTACAGAGCGCGCTTGGCACGGAGAGAGGAGATAGGAGCTGCTCCTGTAGCGAGAAAGTGGTAATCAGCTACATGGGAACAACAGGGGGACATGGAGGTGGTCACTGGTTTTCCTTCCTCATGCAGGTACCCACAGCTCGCAGCTGACAGGGTCTAGCAGGTTGAGTCTGCCCACAGTAACAACAGCCAGGTTGCAGTTTGCCTCAGCTTCCCCATCTTGAGATGGAACCCAGCCAGCTTACAGGTAGCTCTTTGGTCTGTGTTGTCCAGGTAAAGCACAGGCTATCAGAAAACCTCAGTCACATTCAGTCCACTTTCCAAGGAGTCTTTTACACACACCACAGCACCCTACCTTTGTCCTGCAGGACATCCTAACTACTTAGAAACTTTTGGGTTGGGATCTAGGTGGCTTGCACTTAGTCCAGAACATCTTGGAACATTCCTAAATGTGGAAGTGGCAATTTTCCCATCAGCTGAGGAGACCCTTGGCAGGTATCTAACCAGCAACACTAAAAGGGTCTCGTGGTAGGGTATTCTCCAGGTAGGTTCCCAGCCCTAGCAGCAACTAACCCTTTCCCTGAATGCAAACTAGTGCACACCTGTTGATTTCAAGAACTGCAGAGATAACTTATCATGATGGATCCATTATCCCCTCTTGGAATTACATAACCTGATGAACTATTACAATGCACAGAAAGCCAAGTAGGGTATTAGAGGAGATAAAATAATCTGCCAAACGAAGATCATTGTTATGGCTAAGGACTAATGTTCCCTGAGGGTTTAGTTTCAGGTTGATCTAGGAAGACATAAAAGACCATGCACTTCCAGATCACATGGGGAGAACTCAGCATAGATGTCACAAAGCAGGTGACTAAGGACACGGTACAGCTGCAGAGTGGGTGTAAAAGCATGGCCCTGAGTGTTTCATGAGGACCAGAAAAGACAGTAAGATCTGTGTGATGAATTTCATAAAGGGTATTGTCTCCTTCTGGGCTATCAGCGTTAGAAAATACATACATTTTTTTCCACTGTGGTGCAGAACCGGACGGTGAAGAACTTGAACCCATTCACGGTAATTTGGGACTCACGCTGAGGCACAGAAACTACTCATCGGTCTGAGATTTCCTTCCTTCCTCTACAGCAGTAGGTTTCAACCACTGGAAAAGGGAGCTGGACACTGTTCTACACCTCTGTGGGGAAATTTCCAAGACCTGACATCCCAAACCGCGGGAAGCCGGTGCTCTGCTGCCGGCAGCTCTGGATAGGGCAGCAACGTCCCAAGCCGCTCAAGGTGCTGGTGGCCCAGGGCCCGGCCTTGAGGCTTGCACGGAGCAGCCTTTCCCGTGCGCGCAGCCCCCGCCGGAGCCCCCCGCGGGGGTCGCGGCGGGGCCGTCACCGCGCGGGGCGGTGCGCGGGGAGCCGGTGGCCGNCGGTGCAGGGCAGCCGCGGGCACACGTGGCTCAGCCCCCCAAAAAGGCGCTCCCCGGCGGCAAGAGAAGGCAGTTCGTCCGCCGGTCCCCCCGGAGCCACCGCCGGTCCGCTCCGTCCAGCCGTCGAAAGGGTGCCGGTGCCAGGGGCCGCGGTTGGCTGCGAAGCGGCGGCTCCCGCCCCCTGCAGAATCAGCCCCAGGTCCGGGGCCGCCCTACCTGCCGGCACGATGAACCTCACCGCCGAGAGCCACCGCATTCCGCTGAGCGACGGCAACAGCATCCCGCTCGTGGGGCTGGGCACCTACGCCGACCCCCAGAAAGTAAGTCCGGGGGCGCCGGGATGCTCCCCGCCGCTGGCAGGGGCAGGTGCCAGCCGCCCTCGCTGCAGCCCCCCGAGCCGCGGCTACCCTCCTCCTTTCCTCCCGTCCCGGCTACTTCTCTCTTTGCTCCTTTCCCCGCGCAAAGTTAAAGACCCAGCTCTACCACGAGCAGTGCGGGCAGTGCGCGGCCCGCAGATGAGGAAAAGGTGGGAAGAAATAAGAAAAAAATCCCGCCCAGCTTGCGGTGTGCTGCAGCTGCCACTGTCGCCCACCGCCCCGCGCCGCTGGGCGCACGGGCAGGGGCGCGGGGGACCTGGAGTCGGGATGGTGCCGTGCAATGCCCGGGTCGGAGAGGGACGGGACCCCCGGCAAGGCGGCCGGGAGCCCTCGGCCACCTGGAGCCTGTAGGGACGGTGCCGTCGGCTCCCCTGCCTTGCCCCCCGCGCCGAGCGCAGATAACATGAGGGATTTCGGACCGTCTTGCGGCTGCTCCCGATACTTTCCAAGTAATGTTCCTGAAACAAAGACCCAAATTCCTGCATCCTGATTCCTGCGGCTCCCACAGCTGACTGCCAGCGGCCAAACCACTCTCAAATATTCTACATCCTTCGGTTTTACGCCGGGCAGGCATCCCGTCTGACCGTGCCGGTCAGCTGCATCCGCGGAGGCTGGGGAAGCACACCTGATGCTTCTTCCCTCTGCGGACCTGGGAGCGCAAAGGCAATTCAGTAGCCACTGCCTTTTAAAGCTTTCCTAAAGTGTTTGATCTTTCATCAGTTCTCTTTTTTGTTTGTTTGAAGAGTTGGAAAAGAGGCATCGTGGCCAGAGCCCTTCTTGTGTAATAGCTGCGATGCAATGTGTGTCTATGACTTCACATATCACAAGGTATTTAAAAGTACCTTTTTAAAGAAAACTCTTCATTAAAGCCATTTACCAACCACTAAATGTACCATGGTGCATCAATAACGGCGTAGAATTTTCGACAAACTACTGCAGGTAATGCATGAGTGATGCAGAAAGGGTGTAAGAGGTCCCCAGGACTGCAGATCTCACCGGTTAAGGATGCTGGTTTACATGGCGAGAATCAATAGGAATTCATGACTTCAGAGCCTGGGCATCGTCCCCCACATGACTAAACTTTCGGGAGATATTTTCAGCTGGTGCTTTCTTTGAATAATGGTTAGTCAAATTAAAATTAAGGTCTCTAACAGGAGTTTTGATACAGCAAAGCAGAACGTTGCATAATTCAGTGTCAAAATAGCTCTGAGTGAACTTGAAGCATCTTTTTCCAGACGTGTACAGCATGCCCCCAACCCTCAAGTTGCAATTTTTGCCCTAGTTTGAAGTTAAGAAAAATGCAGCTGCCAGCACAAGACCTCCTACCTTGCTGCACTCTCTGCCTGCAGCCCGAACAAGCAGTGGCCCAATACTGTGGCATCAGGCAGAGAGCCCAGAGTGGCAAGTAACCTGACAGAGCTGAGAGGGGAGCTGGATGGGATTCCCCTTACAGAGGCAGTTTCTTGGCACTCCTGTTACCCTCCTAAGAATTCATTCTGCAGGAATTTAGCTGTCCCAAAATCAACAGAGCAACAGATTTGCTTCTTCTCCCTCTGTCGTGCAAAATCCTGATGCTTCCTTGCTTTGCCCTCCCGTGGTTCGAGGTGTACGGCAAGCCTTTGCATGGAGTTCAATGAGCCAAAATGAATAATTTTTAGGTAGGACTGGTTTTAAGCCGAATCAGCCCCAGGTAGTGGCTTTTTGCTTTTCACATATACCTCCTTTGTTTTCTGCTAACAGAAGCTGGGGAGGACAGGGTAATGCAGGCAGGGCAGGCATTGCTACGGCAACTCCAATTTAGAGCAATTGAAGCTGCTGTGTATACTGTACCCTCAGTGGGGATCGGTGTAGATATCCAAACACCCTTTCTCCTTCCCCCTGCGTTTGTAGGAGTTTGATTTTCTGAGCTTTCTCTTTCTGCGTGATAAGCACGTTAGAAAGTTACGGGTGGGAGGAGGAGCTGAGAAGAGGTAGAGAAAATAGCAGCGATACGGTGCTTGCCACAGTCTCGTTTTCGCAGAAGACCAGGTGAAACAATGTGTGTTTATCTGGCGGTGCTGGGCTGGAGCTTTACGCTAGGATTAGGACTGCTATTTGAGTCGAAGAACTTGTCACAGAGAGCAGCGGGGGAAACGCAGCGGCAGCAGCGTGCTGTGGGATTTGTTTGTGCTGCTGGTCGGTGATGGGGCAGGACGTTTAAATAGGTCACGGCTTAAAATTTGCCCGTTTCAAAAAGGCTGCTTTGCTGATAAGGAGGGTGGGGGGTGGGGGCTTCTGTCAGCTCCTTGCTGTGGCAGCGGAGTGCTGCTCGGCTGGGACAAGCTGCTTTGCCAAGTGCTGACTGGTGCCTGGTGCAACTTCCACCGGGATGCCTGGCGAGGTGTCTGTCCTGTTCCTCCTGCCTCAACAGCTGAAAGGCTTTGTGGCAACCTAGGACCGTTTCAAGGTTTATCTTAAGGAGTGAGGCTATAAACTAGAGCTGACACGTTTCTCTTAAAATGCTTAGCTGTAGCCTTTTGTGGCTGAATTGCTTAAGAAGCAGCATCTGAGCCACCCATTCTCCAGCGGTGGGGGCAGGCAGCTGGTGGTAGCGACAACTGAAGCCAGCCCCAGCACTCTATTTCTGCTCATGAGTCAGATCACTGCAACTTCTAGTTATTTTGTGCTTTGATATAAAATACAGAGCCATTCATTTGTCAGATTATTCATCTTGGTCTTGGAGGCAGGTTTTTGATTTTGTGCTAGTTTGTTGTTTTGATTTTTTCCCCCCAAAGGTTATTCACCCTGGCACCTCCATGTCAGAGTAGCTTGTCCAAATCAAATCTGTTTTCTCAGTGTCAGGCTGTAGCCTAGTAGCTCGTAATGAGCCCAGAGTGTTCTTCCTGAAGTGCAGGAATGTGCTCACTGGTTAAGCCAACCAGGCAGATCTAGTTAGCCATGGAACAGGGAAATCTGCTTCTCCGGCAGTTGGTTAGAAGAAAACAAAGGCAGGAGGCCAGCTTTCATGTTTCAGGCTTTGTCTGCATAAATTGAACAGCAGTGCCTTCAAAACTGAAATGTGTCAGCAGCTTGCCTTGCTCATCTTAAATAACTTAATTGTTCTCCCAAAGACGATTTGGGGAGATAAGTCATGCTTCTCTGCTTGTGAAATACTCAACAAAAAATACATCTATTGACAGAAAGTCTCCTGTACAAGTTTACTGACTCAAAGTAGTACATCACTCAACAGAAGCAGAGCTGGACCACTGTGGAAAAGGCCTGTTTGATAATCAGACTCATTTTAATTGTATGCTCTTTCCCCCTAGATGTAAGAGAGCTTTTCTTCTGACTGGGTAGAGGTTGGGATGACAATTCAGCTAATTCTTTGAGGCTGAAAAGTGCAACGTTGGGGGTTTCTTTTTGCTTTACTCTCCTACCACAGCAAGAAAGTACAATGACTCCACTGGCTATCAGTTCATCTGCTAACAGGAAGAAAGGAGTCTTCACTGGGTCATAGAATAGAATTAGTCATAAACTTGGGTTATTTATAAAGAGAAGTACATAAAAAAATTTTTACAGGTTGATAAGTTGGTGTTTCCTGTCCTTATTTTAAAATAAAGGACTGCAATCATTGCATCACTATTAAGCTGAATTTTCTTTTGCAGGGAGATTTCAGTGTGTTGGTTTTGCATTCTCCTTCACACAAGGAAGGAAATATATGATTTGTATTCAATTCTTGTCTGCATAAAAAATTAGGCTATTTATCCTACCAAGGATGGACTCAAGTGAAAAAGTGGAAATCTCAGTCACCGACTCCTCCTGTTCTCTCTTCCCTTCCCCAAATAGTCCTTCTCCTCGTGGGTTTGGGTGGGAACCACAGTGGGAACTGTGAATCAGGACTACCAATGCACTCCAGACAGCTTTAAAATTTGAGGCCAAGTCTACCTCTGTTTGGCTCTGTGGATCCTTCTGGCAAAGCCCTGTGAGTGCAGGAGCGGCTCTGCCAAGGCTCCAGCAGATGCACCATGTCCAGCTCCCCCTCCCGAAGGGCCCCCAAGCCGTTGACCCAATTCTCCAGGGTATTAAATAGATGGGGGAGGGTATTAAATAGAGGGAGAGGGCAGCCCCAGAGGGCAGAGTAGTAGAGGAGGACAGGCCCCAAGATGAGCCCCTGGCATTGCCCTGTGCTACAGCAGAACCAGACCAGTCCATGGCAGGCTCCCACCACCTCCTAGCACTGATTCTTGGTTCCCAGCACAACCCATCAAGTGGTACTGGCACCCATCTGGAAGCAGATGAAGTGTGGAGACGAGCAGTCTTAGAGGGGAAAGGTGCTAAAACTCCTCCTAAATCCTGGAAATCCTATGCCTCGTTAAAACTGCACTTATGCCTGCTTCACTTTATAACTCATCCCTGTCAACACAGCTAAGATCATCCATCCAGTGTCTCCACATAAATACTTGCTGTTTCCCTGGAAGGTCAAGGGGCCTTGGCCACAGCTCCTCTCCTGCCTTCCTGTTTTGACTGAGGGAGGACAGGGCTTGGAGAGAAGGTTGTAGCAACCGCACTGTACACAGGCGCTGCTTCTGAAACATAAGATTGGGCAAAGCGCTCAAGAATAGCACTGGGTGAGGGCTGTTGGCAAGTTGCAACTTAGCTAAAAATGAGGTTCTGAGGTAGCCAAATCCATTCATAAATTGGAAGCAGTTTTGTGGAATAGTTTCAGGCAAAACAAATGGCAAAGCATTTCATTTTGGGCACTGGCAGTACAAGCTGAGGAATCAAAGAATTATTAAAGCACTTGGAGGTAGCAGTTGCCTTTCCCTGAATAGCCCGCTGGTAAGGGAATCCACATGGGCAGTGGGAAAACAGATTCAGTCCTCCTCTCAGCCTCTGGGGATTAAAGTCATATCAGACAGCTCAGGGAAATAACATGATTGTGGGGTAGGTGATAGCTAGAGAGAGGCAAGAAGAAACATGCACAGGCTGGAGCAGGAGGAGCACCCTCCCCATGGGAAAGTGCACTGCCCACCAGCCCCACAGTGCTGGATGCTGAAGAACTTGGTATGGCATCCAGCCAGGAGGAAGAGAGACCCATTTCCCCAAATCTTTAACTACCACAAAGTAACCCTTGTGAGTGCCCAGACAGTCTGGGTTTTGTTTAAGAAGAAATTGCTGGTTTGAATCAGGGAGAGGAAAAGTTCACCCAGGGCTCCCAGATCCAGTCTGAGTGACCAAGTTAAAAAAAAATCTGGTTTGGATAAGTAAAAACACTGTTTTGGCACCCTGAATTACTTTTTACACCCAAGCTAGAAGCTGAACAGAGTAATTTTTCGTTGTACAGGTCTAACAGCCTCTAATGCTCTCATAGGTTAATTTATGCCAAAAAGTTCTTCGCACAAGGATGTGCATGCACGAACTTTTTCAATCACTCTTAATGGTGCTGGCTGCACCCCTGCTGCAGGCTGCCTGACTTTGGAGCTGCCATAGGCTGCTGTTAAGTCAAAAGAGGTAATAAGTGATTGGTCCCCACGATGGGATCTGGATCTCTGAGCTGCAGTAAGGGAGGAATGACACTCAATCCCCTCTGTTTTCCCCCTGGAAAGCCACCACTGGCTTCTGAAACACGATTGGCTGGAGCCAGCAATGATTTCTTTCTTTTCGCAAAGAAAATCACCTGGCCTGACCCAAAGCTACAAAATGAATCATGTTTTGAGAGTTCTTGGGAGAAGTGACACCTGAGGTCTCTGCAGACACTGTTGAGCTTAAAGGCTTCCACTTCTCGATTTCTTACGTGTGAATTTCTCCTACTGTGACTCAGACAACTGTCTTCCTCCTGAGGTAAACTTGGCTTCTGGATTTTCTCTTGAAAGAGATGAGAGAGGCAGTGACAAGAGCAGGAACTCTTCTAACATCCAAGTATTCTTACAGCCTTATCTTATTTCCCATGACATGCTATTAAAATAAGTATGTGAAGAAAATACCTCCGTTCTTTTAATGTAAATGATTACACATGAATATGTGTTTCAACTCAGCAAGTATTGACTATGAAGTTAGCTCTCTAATGAAGCGATCTTTATGAACCTACATGAAATTACCACAGATGTAGGCCAGGGAATTATTTTTTTCAGAGGTATAATATTGGAAGCCTGATTTGAACAGAGCCGGGGGAGTCAGCTGGGATATTTGGTTACAAAGCTTCTTATTTATGCCTTGAACTTAAGAAGTAAATAAAATTCCTGAAACAAAATATATTTTTTTTAAAGTTATTGGGTTATAACTCCTAACCAGCATTTCCAAAAGACATTGTGTCTCTTCACAGTCCCTTTTGGTAACCACCACTGGCTTTCTCAAGCTCTTTGCTTTTTAAGCAGCAGTATTACCTCATGCAGTACTAGTTCTTCTTGTCTTCAGGGAGCACTTTGGAGCAGTGGAGCCACGGCTGGCCAACACGTAGCAACATGAGATCTCTCGGGGCTGGGATTTCTGAGATGTTTCAGAGCGTAGCCTCATGTTCCCTCAGTCTCTGAGGATATCCTAAAATCATACACACAAGTGAAGATTTGTACAGTTGAGTCAGAGGTGGAGGGAAGGAGATACATAAATGCAACTCAGAAAGACAACTGTGCCTGATCTGCTACATGTCCTGGAGGGCTCCTTGCCTGCCTGTTAGTAAACTCTTAGCCTAGCCTCCACACTGAACAATATTTGTCCTGAAACCCAATATCTGCAGCCAGATCACCCACGGAGTCGTGACTCAGTTTCGTGCTTGAAGGACTAAACCATACTGAGGCAGTTTTGCTTGCACAATCTGCAGACAGCATGCCTTTCCTTCAGTGGCTGGTATCCTGGTGTTGAGAGATGCTCACACTGATTACCTGCTCAGATTTTATTCCTTAACTAAGTCAGTTACTGGCAAGACCCAGCTGCCAAGAACAGATAAAGGCAGAATTTCTTGGGATTTGGTACCCAGATGCCTTGAGGAGGTGCAGCAGCAGGCATCAGCTTTTAGCAGACAACAGACCACCTTGGCTCTTGGGCAAGATCTTGTGCAAGGAGTCAAGAAACTGCCGTGATTGGGCTCTAGGATTGCCTTAATTCATCTCTGCTGTTTGCCACAGAGATGGCAAATATGCCAGGGAATAAGTGGTTTCACACATGAAAGTGCTTTCGCAGATCAATCTCCTTATAACAAAGAGGTGAGCGTACACACTAGAAGGTTAAACTAAATCAAAAGGGTCTCAGAACAAGTTCTGTTTTCATCAATGACTTTTGCTGAAAGCTTACTGCTGCCTGACATTTTAAAATTCCCTTTCTTATATGCTCAAGTGGCATGTTTATGACCTCTGATTTATCTTGTCTTCTCCTTCTTTTCTCAACCATACAACTTTCTGTTCTGCCACTGAAGCAGTCTTCCTCCATTTCTTTGTCTTCAACAGTTCCTTCTTCATGTTTAGCCTTGACCTCTCCTCCTCTGCCTGCAACCACCTCTTGATGCCTCTGTTCCTGCTAGCTCCCTGTAATCTTGTGTTATACAATGGAACATCTTTGGCTTGCATAAATGCAAGATTGCATCTTTATCTCATTAAGAAAGGAAACCTAAGTCATATAATTAGCAAAAGCAGGTAATTAGAAGAGGTAGATGCTTGTTGTTTTTTTTTTCTCCTGAAATGTAGCAGACTCAGAAACTCCTAGCTTTTGTGTAAGAACTGTACTTTAAGCAGATTTTAAATTTGGATTTGATAAAATGACTTACCACACTCCGTCAACCTGGAGGAAAGATCCTTGCACGCAACTTTCTCGGAGACACAAGCTTTGTTCCTAATACTTTGATTTGCACAAACCCCATGGTTCTGAGACATTGCTGAATGTACAAAATGCTCTTTTACCTCCATGTATCTTCTCTGATGAAATCTCTGTGGTTCTTAATTTCCATGAAACTGGAAGCTTAACAGGAAACAAAGTGATAGTATTACTAATCTCTGCTCTGTGCTAACGGCTCCTGTTTCCAGTTGTGAACACAATTAGTGTCTAATCATGTGTAGCAGATTAGAAGATGTGTTTACTGAAGTGGTCAACGTTTAAAATTCCTAATGATGAGTAGATGAGTGTGAATGAAAGACTAACTTTCTAGCTACACAGTTCATTAACCAAGGGAGGACTTCTGAGCAAAATGGACACAAAATTGCTGGTCCTGGAAAATAGTAAATTTTGTCGTTTGCTATAAGGAGAAGAATGTGCTCAGAACAACTTCTTCCCCTCCCCCTGGCCACCCCAGCATTCCTAAAACAAAACCCTTTCTTCTTAAAATGATAGTACCTCTAACCTATGATGACATGCCAGCTGCTGCATGAAAACATTTTCAGACTGCTCCAGGACCAAGAGAGGTACGCCCATGCAGAGGCGAGGACTTGCACCAATGAATCCATTGACAGCCAGGTAATTGCCTGGCCTTGTGCAGTGATGCCTGCCTAACCCAAGCAGAGGAGCTGGCTCTTGCAGCCACCCTGGCACCATGTCATTTGGCTCCCAAACACGGTAACAACACGTGCAGACTTGGACACGGCAAGAGCGCTCCACAGGAAAATGATCCCAGAATAAGGGCGCCTTTAGGAGGTGACAACTTTGTCTGGGAGTCAGGACAACTTTTGGATACTGGATATCAGGTACCAACATGATCCACCAAACTACGTGTCTGCCTATGACATAGGATAGAATTGTGTTTAATCAGTCCAAATCCAAAACTAATAGAAGGTTAATCCAGATAAGCTTTTAGGACAGTATCACTACTCAAAACCAGTCACAGGGATTCTTATTTGAAAAGTAACCAAACAGAGAACAGACCTTTTCCATTCCATAGCTGCGTGCTGCAGTGACAAGCACTAGCTGTTTCAATATAAGCCTCTTCCAAAAACTACAAAGTTAGCTGTTACCAGTGCAATAATACTAATCCAAATATTGACACCCCAAAAATAGTACTTTTATTCTTCTCTTTTCCTATGGCTTTCTAAGTATGCTGGGATTTTTTAAAGCCCATTCAAAAGCCACAGTGAAGCCATTCTATCTAAATAAAAGTTAAGAAGACTGTTTTACAGAAGATGAGACAGGGAATCACTGGCATTGTTGAAGAGGGGAAAAACTGAACCCCTACGAGTGAGTAATCGGGGTTACCACAACTGAAAGATACACTTTTTGGCAAGAACATTTAGAGCCCAATTTTCCAGGCAAAGCTCCATTTTTAAAATGTCCCTGACTGACTCCATACGTTAAATATGGCTGTGCACTCCTATGTGTCCCTGATTCCCCAGAGTTCTCCAAAAAACAGTGTAAGCATGTTCTTGCAGCTCATGTGGGAAGCTAACATCTGGATTGTCTCTTTGGTTAACCTAGGAGGCCAGATTTGTCAAAACTTGAAAGCACTGTGCAGAAAATGTCTCTCTAGGCTTCGAAGCCAACTCTTGTTGGTTCAGCTAACTAGGTGGTGGAATTCCCCAAGTTTTACATTTGCCTTTGCAAACACTTCTTCGAACTGGCGCCAGAAACCTCTCCCCTTTAACTCTAGGGAATGAAGCAGAAGAGGTATTGGCAACCTTTTCTTCTTTTTTATTGCACAAGCTGGCACTTTGTCTTCCACTTGTACCTCACGCATCCCTGTGATTGCATTGCTTGTCTGAAGACTATTTTGATAGCATCCACCCTCCCAGATAGATCCATGCTTTCCAGGGTCAGCCAGCTGGCTGTTGTGTCCTCCAGCTCTTCAGGAAACTTTCCCAGTCCACCCCACTAGCACTGTGAGCACAGGGACCCAGGTGTGCACATCATGTGCTTGGTTTGTTTTAAACCTCTAGCTGCCAGCAGAAAGGTATGGCAGCTCTTTAGCTTCACCTTGCATTAATTCCCTTTGTGTCGAGGGAAAAGTTGCAGCGTTCCTAAAACTGAGGATTCTGCAATCAAGTGTTAAATATAACTCCAGCACCCTCTGCCAGCTACAATAATAAGGCTTTCCTGAAGACAGCTTTGGCTAAATCCTAGAATAACAATGTCACAGGAATTCTAGAAATGCTAAATCCGCAGTTATGAAATCTAATTTCTGTTGTATGGACAAACCCCATGCTTCAGGCCACTGACAGGGCATCAAGTAAGAGGAGAAAGGCACCCCTTTTCCACCTTCACTCATGGTGTGAGACAAGGCCACAAGGGACACCATTCCTCCCATCTTCTCCGTGCATATTTGCTGTCCTCCACCTTCCAAGGCAACACAGCGCATGACATGAAGCGAAGTTCTGGGCCAGCGCAGCAGCCTGTGGCTCTTAGCTGTGCTCTCTGCCTCCATTCCCAGCTCTACCTGCTTTTGCAGAGAACCCTTTGCTGGGTTTTGCTTCCTGGATGGTGGCTGCCAATGCTTCCGGGGGATGAAAGCCAGATTTTCCTGTGTACGAGAGAGAGGGATGTGCTGGCGGTTGCATTTTCCAAGAAAGAGGTGTACAGTACAGCTTCTCTTTTACAAGATTAAACAATTCTAAGAATGTACCCTTGTGTGGCTCATATCCTCTGCCTTTGTAAACTCAACCTGTGCTTTCCTGCAGGGCCTTCAGTACACATGCTTTCTATGCTCTGTTCCTAACATCTTAAGCCAATCCTTTTTGCCAGTTTGTCCAGAAAACAGGCAAATGGAAATAAGCAACTGGGCTTCTAGAAACTTGCATAAGAATCTGTGTGTGAGTGCCGAGCTCTGATGAAGGAGGCTCTGAGCCCAGGAATGTACCTACTTTCTCCTTCCTGTATTTAGCTGACTAAGATTCCTAAACAGCGGCTCCACATCCTAAATTATAGGTTTGGACTGGAGCACTTGGCCCATGGCTTGGATGTCTTGTGGAATTCTTCTCCAGCTAAACTCAGATTTTTCCAGAAGGTGGCCCTGTGTCTCCTAACACTTCAGGCTTTCCCCCCCAGGATCATTATTCCCAGCTGAGAGACTGCAAAGCTTTGCACTAAACAGGCAAGATGCTCATGACTAAGGTAAAGGGCTTCATCTGTGAAGTCCTGCTTCCTCTGCCCTCATATGCTGCTGACACTGGTGCAACTCCGTAAAGCTGCTCCTGTAAAACAGGGCAGAGCAGAATCTGGAAGCCTGAGTCAGACTGTTTTCCTTTACCATATGCGCTAATTATGAATAAATGATGATACTGATGTTAAGATATAAAAACAGTGACTACAGTAGCAGTTTGCATGGTTTTGCAAGATTATAATCTACTGCCAATCTGTCCTGTTAGCTTTGTCTTTGGAGATAACAAAACAAAAAAAAAAGCTGAAGGAAATTGCTGACCAGAAAAAGATGCTATAGAAAAAGTAAAAGAATTGGAGGGCAGCTGAACTGTGACACTAAATAACAGTAATAAGTCAGACAACCACTAACACTGCTGAGCAAATATTCTACTTGAGTGGGAAGAGAAAAACTCATGGGTATGCCTACACAAAAACATTCTCCTGTGGCTTGGTCATGTGCACTCATGAACAAAACTGAAGCTGAACCATTTGCAATGGTAGGGAGAATAGTTTTTGACAAAATGGGATGTGACAGAAGGCGTCTGGAATAAATATTAAAAATTAGGAAAGTTTATGGTCTCAGAGGAAAAAGAGAGCAGACCCTTTCAGACAGACAGAAGTGATGAAGCACATTGCTTTTTCAGACTCACAAAAAGTGGTAACTGGCCAGTTGGCTACCTCATCTGTGGAGAAGGGGCCAAATTGCTGCTTCCTTTCTTTCACTGAAGGTGCATATCTGAGTCTGCTCCCCCAGCCCTTCTGTTGGATTTATTTATCATGGAGGGTGAAGGAAACAGATAGCAGTTACATCTCTCATGCATGATGGTAAATCAGCCCGTTTATAAGCTATTGATTGACAGAGGGTGCGGGGATTGACTGACACGGACTCTGCTATGCCAGCAGAGCAAAGCTAGTTTTTTACGCTAGGTTACTAGTATTTATAGGTTACTATGTTTGTACAACATTTTTCACACTGATCCCTTTCTCTCTGTCCCCTTTAGAAACACAATCTTTGATTATTCTTTTTACACTAGTAATGTTCTTTGTTACCTCTTTTGTCAAAGAGGTCAGTATCAGAGGGTTAGAGTGACTAGACATGATGCCTTCACTTCTGTTTTTGTTCTGAGTTTATTTCACTCACGGCTTTTACTGTACTAGGGCTAGAAGGTTGGCAGCACTGTCTGATTCAGCTCCTGTAGCTGTCTGATCTTCCACAGAGGGAATAATTGTGTCTCTTGTTTCCTTAAACTTTACGATCTTAAAAATAACACAGATGGTATTGAAGAAATTTATTAGTGATTGAGCAAGTCCTCCCAGTCAACCAAGCAGTTATTCTTTTATCATAAAACCTGAGATAACTTTAATACAGTTCTTTGGCACAAATTAGTGACTGTCAGCAAAAGCACTAAAGATAAATATCTGACTTACAGTGCACAAATGGTTATAAAACTCTAGTTCTAAAACAAGTCCTCGGTCAAAGTAGCATAGTTGCAAGGCACGCTGATTAGAAGCTGAAACATTAATTATGGCGAAGGATCAAGAACACCTCTTATCTGCGCTTAAATAAAAAGTAATAACGAAGCAGAGACTTGTCTTTAGGCCAGCGCTAGAGAGTCCTGAATTACTACTAACAAAGCACAAAAGTTTCTGACACAGAGACATTTCAGCACCTCGTCTAGTATTTGTACTACTCTAAAAGTGAGCCCTGCTCATTCAGGAATGGTGCAAGAGTAAAGCCCTGTCTGGAGTGAGTAGGCAGCACAGGCAACTGCGTTTTAGGTAATGTACTAAGAGAGTATAACCCGCAGGAAGGAGGGGGAAGAGGTCTGAGATTCTGAGTAGAATAAGGTGGTTGCCCATAGCCAAACAGCCTGGGAGGTGCTGTTCCATCAGCTGCTGTGATAAGTGGTGCCGACCCTTATACAACATAGACACATCACAAATTTCTATCTGCACTTAAATAAAAGTTGGTTTTCAGTTGTAACCTTTGATCTGGTCACTACTGAAGATTAATGAAAGACAGAAAAGATTTAAACATCTCAGACTGAGCAGCGAAGTAGAGGGGAAAGATCCAGGTTTGTGCCTTCTCTGATGGAAACATGGATGAGCAGTGGTGGTCTGAGTCACCCAACTTTGGTATGGTCTGTCAGGAAACAGTGGAATAAGATACGACACCTAAAGCAACACCTCTAAAAGGTGGCAATACCACAACATGACTAGCCTGTGCAACTCATCAGCACAGTTTACCACAGTCCATTACTGCAGGATTTGGAAGGATTAAATATGTGAAATGCCAGAAATGATAGTTTCTCCATTAGAATGAAAATAAACATATGGTATAAAGTTTCCAGGCTCACAGATGTCTCAGACCTTCAGCTGGGATGGTTCAATAGAGGCAATATTTTCCAAAAACTGTTCCCTAGATTGCTTTGCATTTTTATGTGAAGCACCTTAGACCAGAATCTGTCAGAACTAATATACCACATCAGATGAAATGGACTAGTGCAATAAAAACATATATATATACAATGTAAACCCATCTCCAGCCATTGGTAATCAAGACCTGATCCAAAAAAAGCCATCCTGAGCCCCTAAAGAATAAGGTTATTCCTTGAGACGGAGGAGTCTTTTACAAGATTATTTATACAGATGTAAGTCCCATGTAAAAAATTAAGAAATACCCAAAAGTTCAGCTCTAACACAAGTGAACTGATTGAGCCAAAAGCAGATGCAGTAACTGCAAGAATTTCCCTCTATTCTACCCTCCTTCCATGTCTGAAACTGTGCTGTTCCCTTACATATGAGATTCTACCTTTCCTCACCTATTTCTTCTGCTTTTCTTACTGACCAAACGGGCCCTGGTGACTGAGAAAAGATGCAACTCAATAATCAACATTTCCTTGTCTGGTAGAGTTTCGTTTACTGTGTCAGGAAACAATAGGGAGCTGAGTTTGGGCAATCTCTCAAGAGTGTGAAGAGGAGGAATTCTGGTACTGGATTCACACCCCATTTTCAAAAAATGTCTTTTCAACAAATGAAAAAAGTAAAAAAGAAAGAATCTTTTTTTCCAAAATCTTTATTATGGTAATGCATCACTGTCCTCTAAATGCTCTGCTTTCATACTCTTGAATGGAAAAAGTCAAACAGGCTGAAGAAATCTAGAAGACACACTGTTTGCAAAATCAGGTTTCAGAGAGAAAAAACACTGATAGCACTTTTGGAAATATACTTGTCTTTCAGATAACTAATACTCACTTAGGCTTGAGCTCCTCAGACCTTTCAGCTGAGCCCTGTTGCCCTGTGCCAGTCAGCCTGAGCTTTGCAACTGCGGCTCCAGCCTCATGCGGCTCATTGCTGGGGCAGAGGTCTGAGGTTACTGTCATCAGTCACCACAGGCTTGTAATACTCGTGTCAGAGCTTTCATCCTGATGCCTCTCTCAAATCCTCTCCTGCAGGTTCAGGCAGGGACAAAGCAGAGAACATGTTGTAGGTTGTCATTGCTCCATGCCTCACACTTCTGTAACGCTGCCCAGCATGCCCCAAGTGAAAAGGAGCCATTGAGTGTGCCTGAAAAGCTGGTAGCTGCCATGGTCTTCGTTACATCCGACTAACAACCAGGAAAGGGCCCTGCCAGGGGTCAGGCGTGCTTTTGGGAGACTTCCACAATGAAAGCAGCAACGCACTGAAACAAGTGTTTCATTGTCTCCCTCAATTAAGCACACAGTATTGCATCATCACTGCTGTAAACAGTCTAGAGTGCCAAACTGTGCCGTTTTGCTTCTCAGCCCTCATTCAGGTCTGTAATAAATTAGGGCACGTGTGAGCGGCTTTGCATTTTAAGTAACCTTTAGGCACTGCGTGCTGGAGCAAAAAGTTCCTCCCAAGCCCAAACAGAAGATGATCCGTTTTGTGTCCCTCAGAGTCAGCCAAGATGCGGCACTGAGCAAGCAGGCTGGAATATGGTCCCATTATCCCAGATTGATCTGTCACCAGCCTATAGTTCTGGCACTGAAAGACAGGGATGAAGACATCCCCAGGTGTCTTCATCAGTCCTTCAAAGACTTTTCTTTCATGAACAGGGAAGGGAATACCAATGTCCTTAATCATTGAAGCACCCTATAGCAGCTATGAGTTTCACACTTTCTAGTTCAGTAGGTAGTGGAAGAGAAGCTCTTTCTTTCATGACAAACTCATGGACAGCCAGGCCAGTGGCAGCTGTAAAAGGACAGCTAGGAGAGAGAGGAAGGAGAACAACTGCTATGGTGAAAAATAGTCCTTCCCAACAACACTTACTGCCAGTCCTGCTTCTCTCCTTCCTTTGCATTGTCAAAACCAACAAATGTGACATCCTCTCTTCATACCGTCTCATTTCCAGACACTTCTGGCAACTGTTTTCTTCACAGGAGCAGTGTCGTCTTGACCCCGCACTTGTGGATAGCAAAATCCAACTCTTGCCATTTGTTGCCGAGACAGCAGCACAGCAGAGCAGTTTTACTTGCCCTACATCAGTTTTTATTAAAGTGAATCAGATGTCTCTGTTGCAGCAGAGCAATGCCCATGAAAAGGATGGGAGAATAGCATTGCTCCACACCCTTGGCCACCACCACTTAGAGCTGCTCTCTTATTATAAAAAGTGTAGGAACCATAAGTTGTTTTCAGTACAATTTTAGTGACCAGTCAAATAATTTCAGTGACCAGTTTTATGCTTTTTTGCTTAGATTGGCCTACATGCAATTTTGCTTGCCACGTTGGCTAATGGAAAATATGGAAAATATGACTGTTCTGAAAAAACAAGCTTACTCTAAATTTTGGCAATGATGAGCAAACATAAATGCAGCACACAGTACAAAAATGTCACTTAATAGGAGGTTTTTTGGGCTCATCTTAAACGAAGCAGTAAAATATATATAAATATACACTAAAGCAACTACTGTTTCTTAAACACACAGTAAAGCAGCTGTTCAGAGCTGGGAATACCAGTAGATAGACCTGACCTTCAGATTGTGATACCAACAATGATAAATTGATTTGAGGAGAAAGAAGTCAAATCCAAATTCCTGCACTGCTGAAAGGTCCAAGCTATTAAAACAGCCTCTGATCAGCAGACGGTTGACCAACCCTGCTCAACCAAAAAGTCATCTTCCCCTTGAGTAAGTGATGTTATCAAATGGCTGTTGTAGTAAAGCCCTTGCTTGCTAGATAAGAAATTCTGAAATTATTTTCATATCAAATGCATTTGATTCTACTTCCTGAGGATACTAGTATTCTCTCTTTCACAGAAACAGTGAGACAGTTTTTTACTTTTCTGCCTTTTCCCAGTCTAATCCCACATGCTCAACAGTTTTGAGAAAAACTGCACAGCACTTTTTTATTTAGAAGTTGGAACTTGGTTGCCTGGGATGGTATTCACTCAGGATGAATTACACCGTGAATCTTGCACATATCTCAAGGACTCTCTAGCACTGAAGGAGAGGTAAGCAGTAGGCTGGCACTATGTTCATTCTTTTCCTTCTCCCATCAGACTCCTAAAGGTTCCTGTCTGGAGGCGGTGAAGATTGCCATCGATGCTGGCTACCGCCACATCGACGGTGCTTTTGTCTACTTCAATGAGCATGAAGTGGGACAAGCCATCCGGGAGAAGATTGCTGAAGGGAAGATCAAGCGAGAAGACATATTTTACTGTGGCAAGGTGAGAACCTGCACTCAGATTATTTACACTGAATCCAGGATTTCCGTGAATGGTCTTTCTTAAGAATGCCAGCGGTCAGCATCTGGAATGCTTCCTTCCAGATCCAACATCCTTTATTTTTCTTTCCTAGCATTACCAGAATGCTGTAGATCTTTATGAACATGAGGTTTGCTGTGGGGCACAGGAATCACTGTTGTTCTCTGTTTAAATCTCTGATACCAGTGGGAACCATGCAACATCCCTACTGCTTAGTATTGTAGGCACCTGCAAGTTAAGACCACGGCTACATTCAGCCTAAAGTGCTGCCTAACCTGTTAGTGTGCCACGTTGTGTTGTCACACACAGAGCCCCATCCGGACAATGATCCTGCAACTGAGCTATTTTCTGTTAGAGCAATTCCCTGCACAGGTTTGCCATGAGGTTGCACAATGAAAGGGGTGGGAGCAAGCACGTGCATGCCAGTGTCTGTGTATGGGAGAACAGCAAGTGCCTATGTTGGTACTACTGCCAGAAAATTACTCATCAAGCTACACCCTTAGTTACTGTATCACCTGCCATTAAAAAGTTCTAGGATGATGAATCAACGTACTTGGAGAGAAGATGTCATTACACTTCTGTTTGAGAGCAATGAGGCTGGAGTAATGCATGAGCTATTTTATTCATTATTACATTCAAGTCTTAACACTATGACTCTCTCCTAAAAGAATGAAATCCCTTGTCCAGTGAAGTGTCTGACAAAATCTGTCACAACTACCACGACTTACGTCAGGTGTAAGAGAGCTCATTGCACATTGCAGAATAAAGACTGATGGTGCCTGTCCAGTTTCTAAGGGAGTTTATGGCCTCAAATAGTCCTTCCTGCAGTGCTTCTTTGAACATATCAGCCTAATATTTTCCCTTTCTCCTTTCCCAAATAAGACGTAATCCACAATTACTCAACAGACTTGCAAATAAACACCACTGTTCCTAGAGTGAAAGATCCCATGGGATGAAAGGCCTGGCTTACTGTGAGCAGTTTAGTTAAGTTCTATGATCTGGGAAAACTAAGCTTCAGATTGGATAGTTTGCAGACCAAGTGGATTTTCAGCAGCTATAGACCAATTTCCAAGTACAGCAGTTTCCAATCTGTAAAATACCTCTTTTCCAAGTTTCCTGCTTGGTTCTACTGATAAGAACCTTGCCATTCTGAGAAAAACCTCACCTTCTCAAATTCTCTACCTTTATCAGGGGAATTTCGCAGTCTCTCATATGCCAAATATGTTGATTTGGATCAGTGAAAATATTTGGTTTCAACAGTTTTATAGTTTCATTACTGCAAATTATCAGTAATATTACAAATCAAAACCACCAAGCTGTGCCAAAAGGTTAGAACCAGATGTCCTAACACTTTTGAGTATTTTAGCTTTCTCAACTGCTTCCCTTGCAGTCTATTTGCCCATATCAACCTTCAGGCTCTATGAAAGCACATCTCCTGGTAAAATGTCCAAACTTCCTTTATTTAAGGAAGTTAAGCTTTTCTGTATTCAGTTGTATAATCTGACCACCAGATGATTTTCCTGGTCGATAATCACTACTTAAACATTGAGTCATTTGGAAAACTGCAAGTCCTGCAAGCCACAGGGCTGCAACACACAGTACCACAGCAGCCAATGTCTGTGTTCCCAGCCTGCTGTGCGTCTGTGAGATGGCACACACATGGATTTCTCTTACAGTTGTGTCCTGTTTGTGCTTGACAAAATGTCAGCTGCTCAGGGTTATAGTCCATTACAACATTCCTACAATCTTTAAAAGAGTGCAAAGGCAGAAATGGAAAATACTCTGCAACTTATTCAGTCCATCACAATCTAGGATTTTCACAGGTCTCTCAAAGCTCTCACAGCAGCTCTGAACTTCCCAGAAGGAGTGGGAATAGATCTCCCTTGCCTTTTGTATGTTTGGTGTAATGTACCTCACAAACTTAGGTATTTTACAAACTACAAGCAAATCTCAACCCAGTAGATATTTTGGGCATTGATCAGTAACTGACTGATGTGAACTGTTGCATCTTCTAGGAAACGTGGTAGATACAGAGACCATCCTTGGAAGCACCAGGCACTACAGAAGTTAGTTATGCTTTCTGCCTTACTGACATCAGAAGTATTGGAAATTCCCAAGAGCCTTCAGACTCAGGCCCCTCGTGCAGATCTTTCCTTAAGCAAAGATGCTGCAGATGGAAGGCTGATCCATCAGCAGGGACTGACGAGAGCAGCCCTGCTGAGTGGCAGCGTTACTGGAACAGTGACCTGGTGTGATCGCGCTGCATCTGCCTGTTGAAATCATCCGCACTTGCACTTGGCTCTCGCTGCTGGCTGCCTGATCAGGCAGAGCAGCTCAGCATCCAGAAATTTTAGAGGTTTTATATCAACTGCCAACATCTCACTTGGCTTATACAGCAAGACCTTTTTGGTCTCCTCTTTCATCCCAGGATATTTCTTTCATTAAACTAGAAGTAACATTTCCAGGAAATGTGGTGTCCTAAAATGCCAAAGCCAGCTGGCAGCTTTGACTGCTCAAACATGGGTTCTACTTAGGTAGATAATATAATAACTTGTACAAATCATGAAAACAGTTATGAAACTCTCAAGTTTCCATGGCATCGATGTATTGACATAGTACAAATGTTTGCTGTTTTTAAAGGCTGGTTTTTCAGAACCTCTGCAGTTTTTAGAGGGAAGTATACTTACTGGCAAATGCTGAGCTCAATAGAACTGGGCTAGAAAGGGCACTCAGAAAAATTACTTCTAGGCAACACACTTCAGGTTACCAAATTTCTAAAACACAGTAACAAACTGGACATGAAGGGTCTACAAAGTAATTTCCTTACTTAAATACATGGTAAGCTCATTTTACATGCTTAAAAAAACATAAACCAAAGGTTTTCAGTAAATCCAGTGGAACAACTTAAAACTCTCGAGGACAGCACTTTGGTCCTCTTACTGTAGTACACCTTAGCCTCCTACCCGTCTCCTGATCATAAACTCTTCACATCTTGCAGCATACGGTTAAGAAAGGCCTAGGATGTATTTCCAGGTGTTTTAGTTTGTCACCTTAGGGCAAGGTCAGATGTCCTGCTCTCAGTACAACTTAACATGTCCTTGCTTCTGTGGGCAAAAATGAGTAGATTGTTTTCCCAGGGAAAAACTATAACATAGTTTAAAAACAAAACAAGCATCTAAAATAACTTAAAGCTTACACAAACTATGCCCTTTAACACCTATAATCAATATCTTCTCCCATAAATCACAATTCAAGTTTTGTGTCTTTAGAACAAATTCATTCTATGTAACATATTCATTCTATGCAGTGGCTGTCAGCTTTGGTGGCAGAATTGACTAGACAATGACCATAGCAGCAAACAGCAAGTTTTTCCAACCAACAAAAGTGACAAAAACCTCAATGTGACTCCACACCTTAGTTTTATAAGTTGAAAAAAAACCAAGAAAAGAAAATAGCCCAATTTATTGTGTGCATTCAAATGGCACTTTAAACCTTCTATTGTGTGTTAATTCCTCTGCAGTTAAAATCGACAAAACCCAATCAGTTTACAAAGAGTTCTTGCTTACTAATTACCCATGCTATGGTTTTATTCTTGCAAGAGACTTGCATCAGCAGAGCTTAGTTAGAGATAGTCCTGAACACTCACCAGCTTAGCACACTCCACAGCAACCTCGGGGCATAACCCTGAAAGGAAGCAGTTTGAGTTAAAGAGGTACAGAAGACTGTGCCTTAACTACTCACACCTGCATTGCAGTGACTCAACACAAACACATCTTCCCGTGAGGACTGGGGAACGAGAGAAAACTTCCCTAGGTCAGACAATCTCTCAGGCTCCACCACTGCAGGAGAAAACCAGAATCTATCTTAGTACTGGGTGCTTGGCTGTTCATTAGCTAACTCACATGATCCGAGCTTCTGCCTTCAAGCATAAAACTGACCACAGATTCCTTGTGGGAACAAAGTTTTTCAGTGAAAGCATATGCTTGGAAAACAAAAGGAATCTGCCTAAGTTCATTGAGCAAGAGTTTGCAATATACTCAGCTCAGAAGAACCTGTGTTGTAATAAAAAAAGATGTAGTGGTTTTACTGGGTCAACACTTCATCAGTCCTGGGCAAAAATTCCTATCTTAATCTCTGCACCTGGCTCTGACAGAAGGCAAGGTAAGGCCCTCACCTCTGCCTTGCAGGGATGGAGACCACAATGCCTTTGCACTCTGCCTCATGGGCTCTATCAGAAGGACGAGAGGGAGGGAGTGTATTTTGGGGGGCTTCAGCTGCTTCACTGTTCCTCCTGGCACCCAAAAAAAGCCTGTGCTTGCCTCCCCAGCTGTGGAATACCTGCCATCCCCCTGAGCTGGTGCGTCCCACGCTGGAGAAAACCCTGAAGATCATGCAGCTGGACTATGTTGACCTCTACATTATTGAGCTGCCAATGGCTTTCAAGGTAAAAAGAAAAATTGCTTGGAAGAAGTGCGTGAACTTAGCTTGAACCAAGGTCTCCATCTAGCATATTCCTTGCAGCTTCCAGCCTATGTTGTCAATAGCATTTTGGGCAGATAACATACTTATTTTGATGTATACTGCATACATATATTTCTGTGCAATACCCACCAAAAGAGAGGCTTATAGATGGTGTGAGAACAGGCCAGGAGAGGTGTTGCTTGGAGTCTTTCTGCTGGAAGGACAGGTCTCCCAACTGCGGTTGAGCAGTTCCTACTCTGAAAATTACCATAGCTGAGCACTACGTGTGTCTGAATCCCCTCTGAGCCACAAGGAGAGAGTCACTGGAGGAAAGAGGTCATACAAAGCAGCAACAGGCCAGGGGCAAAGTTCAGAGGGGGAGAGAGAAAGGTAAAAAAGTCACCATGTTGGTTTCCTTACTCTGTCCCAAATTAAAGCTGCTGGGCAAGTCATGGTTATGATATTAATCTCCATAACTGCAGCACTCAGCTTCACTAGATCCCAACTGGTACCAAACATGGGTTGTCCATCTCTCATTCTTAAATGTTCAAGTCTGATATTCCCTCATACTGCTGGCTCTGGGCCACTTGTAGGCAAAACCTTCGAATGCAGGGAGCTCACATCAGTTGCATGCCTCCCTCTTGCAAGTCCACAAACTTTCTGCTTTCACAGATTTTTGTACCTTGCTTTATAATTTTCCTCTACAAGTACATGATATAAAGGCAAATGAAATTAAAAGAATGATATTCAAAACATTTAGGTGGTTTTGAACTAATTAAATCCTTCTTCTAAGAGAGAATAGGGTCAGGCAATTGGTTAATTGTTTCTGAACAAGGTTTGAGCTCTAAACTGGCCTCTTTTTGCAAGAAAGGTAGATCCCTGATTATTAAAATCATATTTTGCTGTGGACTCCAAATTACCAGAACTATCAGATAGGAAGCAATTTACCAATGAGGCTATCACATTATACTTGCAGCCCCTTTTTCCCCCTGAGGAGGCCATATCCTATTAAGACCTGTATAGGAGTAACCAGACTCTGATATTAAAATTTTATTTATATAGTCACACGTATGGAATCCTTTTGGGTACATTTTTGAAAATTTCCCACCACTAGCAATTTCCTGTTTCCCTTTTCTTGTGTTTGTATTCTTTAGTAGTTCATTCTCCCACATAGTGAAGGTCATTGTCTCACAATATAAAGATAGAGACAGCTGGCTTTAAAGTAATGTACATCTGACTCCCTGAGGCTTGTATCAACAATCTTGAGTAGTTAAAGGAGTAGCAGACCTAGAGATTCATTCATGTTTCTCATGAGAGTAAAGAAAAAATAAGTCACTTTCTTCCTGAAAAATATACACTTTTCCATGTCAAATACAAAATGAAAAAAAACCATCCTTTTGCAGTGGTGACAAGTTTCCTTTCTTTGCTCCCTTGCTCACAAATACACCCATCCTGCCTGTGATGCTTGCCTTTGATGAGGAGCATGCAGGTATAACTCTAAGAAACTCCTACTCCCCCTTAGCCTGCAAATATTGATGCTTTCCTCCCCAAAAGTCCAGCAAAAGCAGCCTCTGGTTGGAAGCAGTGATGTACTTAAAACAGAACTTACACTACTATCCTGAAAACAGTTAGAAACATGCCCCTGCAGAGCCCAGCCAGCAATTTGTCACAGGGCTTTCAGGCTGAGTAAGAGGACTATGGTTTCAGAGAGCACCACCCACCACAGTCCCGCTGCTTTTCAACAGATAAGAATGGCCACCACATGGGGCAAAATGATTCACTGGCCTACCAACATTAGCCTACACCTCCCTGTATTTTTTCCCCCACGTAGATTCCCCATTCAGGACTTTCATCCTTCAGTGTTGCTCAGCTCCTCCACCCTAGCAAGGCAGTAACCAGCAGAAACAGGTCTCCTCCAGGCCACCATGTGCCCTCCCTCTGCCTGGGGAGCTCATACCCAGCAGGTATTTTAGGGGTAAAAAACCAGCAGGTATTTTAGAGGTAAAAAACCAGCGTGTTTTTTAGGGGACTCTTCTGAGATGACTGATTCATCAGTAAGCATCAACTTGTGCACTAGGGGATCTGCAAATCTGTCCCAATCGAGCGATTCTGTAATCTGACAGGAAAGCAGATATTTTAGTGTTACACTGAACAAGTCTCATCCAAGTATCTTGTAATTTTAATGACTCAAAACAGACCATCGGCGTCACTATTTGACTTCCTGTTGCCCTTCTCTTTATCAGACAGGCATTCACAGGTTGTTAAAATTGCTTTCCTGAGAAAGCCTGCTTGTCAAAGACCATTTTATGAAAGCAAGGGGATGTGCAGACTTGCCCTCCTGCATATGTGTTGGTGAGAACATTATTATAATGGGAGCAGGACTTTTCCTCTCAGTGGTTAACAGCTGCTGGGTTTTAAACTGGCAAGTAAGCTGTCTGGTATCTTTTGGAGTGCCTCCAGTCTTCAGACATGACACGATAAGATGTGATCTCACATAATGGCAATGACTGTACAGTGTTGCCACACTAATTTCAGTGCTCATGCAGCATGGTAACAAGCCACCTTTGATCCAGTGTAAAACACAAGACTATCTCCAAGAAAATTGCAAGAGAAGACATCAGCATTTCTAGGATGAGTGGTATGGTGTAGTTCGTGAGAACGCAGAGCTAAAATACGTGACCGACTTCTGAAAGACCTTTTCAAAGATCCCGTAACCACCACCCTGTCACCATCAAAACACTGCCTTTCTCTCAGCACTTTATCCATCTGCAGGAAGTTCTTCCATTCAGAAATTCCCTTTCGTAAAAGGATAGCTTGGTAGAGAAAGTTTTGCCTGGAGACTATTCAGCAGAGACAACTGCACTTCAACACCTTGCAGAGTTCTCTGCAGGTGGGAGAAAGAATTGATCACTGTAGAAATCCACAGTAGTTCACATCACATCTCAGTCAACAGAAGTTCATCTTCAAGCACCATTCATCTTGACTTGGTTCATTTTTAAAACACAAATGATAGAGGAAAATAGCAGGATGGGAAATTAGCTTATATAATTGCTGCCTATTTACTACCATAAAAAAGATGTTGACTAGAAGTTAGTGAATTAGAAGTGGGACAGAGTAAAAAGGTCCTGAATTCAGACACATTTACTAAAATTAAACAAGTCCAACTGTTTAATATGTCGAACTTGCAGTTCTTGGAAAGCGTGCTGGGGTATTATGGGATGAACGGTTTGTTCCAAAATACCACGGGGTGGTTTTGCAAATAAAGCTTTTCCACCTCATGTTATGATGACAAACACTTTGCCTCCTAATAGAAACAAAATATACCCAACAGCCGCCTTCCTCCTTCTAGTCAAGATATACTTTTTTCCAGCAAGACAGAGCAACAAAAGAAACAAGTTGTCTTTGTGGAATTCTCTGAGGAGAATCAGCACATTTGAGGAGGAGAGAGGCTTATGGCTGTGACTGAGACCTTGGCCCTCTGAAATCTGAGGCTATGTTTTCCTTACGCTCACTTTTCCCATTAAATGCCTTGTATTTGAACTCAACTGAATTGGGAGGTGATAGTTACTGATCATATTAGTCACAGCTGCATGTTCCCAAGGAGTTACCACGTCAACATCTTGTACCCAGGCATTTGAAATGTAGTGGTTTGAAGTCAGATCAAATGTCAAACATCACTGAAGGGTTTTTGTTCAAAAAAAAGAAAAACCAAACCCCAGCAAAACACAAAAGTGAAATTATGATCAGACACAAGGGGGGGCAGGTGTTAATGCATTGCCTGCAACAGCAGTGAAATGACCAGCAAATAAGAGAAAGCTGTGCTTGTGAGATATCAGCTCATAAATCATCTCTGAAGCCTACAGAGTACAGAGATTGGAAGAAAGAGTTTCTACTGCCCAAAGAAAGGTGGATAATGCACTTAAGAGGTCAGCTATGCCCACTGCCCTTTACTGCTAGTAGCTCTCGGACCCTCCAGCAGTTGGGGGGAGTACCAGCTTTGTCCAGTTCCCAAGTGCCTAGGACATAAGCAGGAGGCAAGGGAAGGGCCAAAAAGAAGAGGGAAGGAGTAGGAGAGAACACAGGCTGGTACTCTAACCCAGCCCTTTGGAAGGAGACTAGTCTTTTGGATGCCATAACATAAAGGTCAAAAGTTTACTGAAAAACAAGGCCATCCAGGAACTCCTGAGTGTACACTCATGTGACAGTTCAGGAGTGTATCCAAGGACGATCCAGCAGATGAGGATGTGGTAAGCCCAGCATGAATGACCTGCTGAACTTAGGGTGTTTCAGAAAACTATTCAATATTTTTTGTTGTTTACTAGTAGAAGCAGAGTCTGTGAAAAAAATTGTGCTCTAAAGAATGAAAATTTTTTCTTTAAAGCACAGCAGTATGGTTTTACTTTTCAGCCTGGAGAGGCACTCTACCCAAAAGATGAAAATGGAAAATTTATCTACCATGAGACAGACTTATGTGCCACTTGGGAGGTAAGCAAACACAACATCCATCCATATATGCTTTAAACCCACAGATATTCATTCTCTTTTTTACTTGTGGTTTTCATAAACATAACTGAAGCAAATTGCCAGGGCAAATTGATCGAATTCTACTAGCTCCATAGATAAATTTTACTTCTATCCTTATGGATGTTTCTTTTTGCTGTCATTTAATTATTTTTATAACAAAACATAGTTGAAACATCAGACATCCACATTCCCTCTTTAAGAGAGTGCACTCTACATTCACTACTGGAAGCTTTTATCATTAGGTTTTTACCAATCCTTCCCCTTTATCAACTCTTCACAGAAAGAGAAAGCTAGAGCCCTCACAAGAGACTAGGTCATCTTGAAAAAATTTAAATCTTTTCACTTGCAGGAAAAAACCGATTTTGCACTAAAGCTTACCATAAAAACCCCAAACAATCAACCAAAAAAAAGCCTACTAAAAAAAAAGAACCAACACCTCCCCACTCAAACCCCTCTGCCCCAAAAACCAAAGCCCAAGACCTTGCCATCACTTGCCATTAGAACAAGTTCACTCACTTCTAATTTTACTTATCAGATGGGAACACAAAACTTTTCTGGTAAGAAAACTTGGAGGGAAGTAGCATTTGCCTGAAAGATTGCATTCTACATTTGTTTGTGATGTGCTCGAGTCCCTTAGGCAGATGTCTCATTAAGCCTAATGTCACTTGGCTTCGGGATCTTGGGTGAGGCAGAAAGTGAGACTAGCAATCTCCTCATGTTTCTGCCTCTCAAAGCCATAGACACCTCTTTAGTTCATGACCAGAGCTGCTCAGCTCTCCTTCTTCACCAGGCCTGATGAAATAGCATCACTAATTACACCCAGTTCACACTAAGAGAGATAAGAGGTGCTACTACGTGCTCCACTTCACGGTCCAGATCTGGATAGTCATGTCCCTATTTAGCTCTACTCAAGGTACAACAGATAAAGATGAAGAATGGTGGAATTTTGAGTGAAATTTTGAAGGGGGAGAGGGCCCAGAGGGGGCCTGAACTTTCCCTTGGCAGCTGAGCCATCCAGCCTGGGTCTCAGAGGGAAGAGGGACTTCCACCATAGCTGTTTATGTTACATTTAAATTTGGCTGATGCAGTTCATTCCCCTCTTTTCACAGAATGATTGCTCAGGTGTTGAAAGCAATAGCTCTCCCAACACTGCTATATTTTTATCTTTGAGCTGGTGTTTAATGTAAAGGTTATTCTATAGCAGGCCACTCTCTTCAGCTAATAAGCCAAGAGAAAAATAGGTGGCGGGCAAAGCCTGCAAATAGCAGCATTAATCTAAATTATGGCTCAACTCAATCCAGATAATTTCACTGTCTCAGTGTGGTGCTAGCCGGCAAAAATTAATCCAGATGACTGTATTTGCTGACTTGTCACTGAGTGATAGAAGGCATATGAGGCCAACTAGAGGTCATCAAATACACAGTGCCTCTTACCTCCCTGCTTTCAGCTCCAGTGAGACAGAAAGAATAACAAAACCTGGAAGGGCATTCAGCTCCATGGTGGGGTCTGCTCTGCCTCAAACAGTCACTGAATTATTTGTGTGCAGATTTTCGGGCAGCAAAGGGGAAGACCATAGGAAAGGACCCCCTTTCCCCTTAACAACCTAGCAGATGAAGCTAACAAAGACCAGGGAACATATTCATATCCAGTATACATAAGAGTTTCTCAGCTACTAGGATTTCCCTAAAGTGTAAAATATCTAGAATGCCTCTCTCCCATCCATCTTTTTTTTTCTGCTTGATACTGTACTGAAATTTTCTGTGCAGGTTTTGTGATGTGCCTTGCCAGATATTTAGGGGATTTCACTGGATAAAGACTTCATATGAAAAACTGTCTTACAACCAAATGGAGTGAATTGACTTATCAGGAAAACAATCTGTTTTGTTCATTTTTCCTTCTTCAGCTTTGAGGCACGGCTAAAGCAGCCTAAAGTAAGCCAAACCCTTAAAAAGCAGTTGTCTGGCACTTAGGAATCTCTATCTCAGGTTAAATCTTTCTGCTCTCCAGACAAATTCTACCCTCACAGGAGGTAAAAAACATTAGGGTTTGGTCTGGAAAGCAGGTCGACACAAGAAGAGAGTTTGATTTGTCTGGACAACACCAGCCCTCATGCCAACAGAGCTGTTCTGCTGCGGCAAAGGGTCTCAATAATGATCTTCCACCTCTGTCTAAAATGCATGCTCCAAGAAATCAAGCCAACATGTGGGACTCCTCTTGTCTTTGATTTCTTTGCAGGCTCTGGAGGCATGTAAAGATGCAGGCTTGGCAAAGTCTATCGGAGTATCCAATTTCAACCGCAGGCAACTGGAGATGATCATGAACAAGCCAGGACTTAAGTACAAACCTGTCAGCAATCAGGTATGACTGCAAGCGAAGGGCAGTCCCTGCCACGGTGCCGCTGCCCTTTGGGGAATGCAAACACACAGCCTAAGCCATCATGTACAGAAAGGTGATGTGTACTTTGCCACAGATGCTGGCCTCCATACTTCCATTTCTACCTTGAAAATATTATGCTTCCTATCTAGGCTAAAGATCAATATTTGAAGGCTCTGGAGCAATCACTTTCCTCAGTTTCTGCTCCAGGACTATAAAACTGGTGCCTCTGTGCCAAAGCTTCATAATAAGACTGAATGCTGAGTCAAATGCAGATCTTAGATCTCTACCATGTACCTTACTTCAAGTCCAAAAATTCCCAAGAAAGCCATGCGGGGCTAACCAGTCCTCAATGAAGCCATGTCTACCTTAGTTGACACCAGCCCAACCCTACAGATTCTGAGTCACTCCCGGCTTCTCAAGTGTAAAAGCCATTAGAAGGAGCTCCTGAATTTCCTGTACTTGCTCGCTTGTACTTTTCCTATGACACTTGTAAGAGATAGAGAAAACGCTCAATTAAAGGACACCCAGTTGCATGACTGGCCCAAGCTGAACAATCCTGTGAGGATGACAGGCACATCGGAGTTGAATTACAGCAGCGGGGCTCTGAGAAGGTGACAAGTGGCAGCAGCCCATCTGAGTGCCCAGTACCTTTGGCTCTGGCGTTTGGCAGGTCACTGCATTTCCTAGAAATCTCTGGGAAGCTCTTCTGACTTGCCTGGCACAAACAAATATCCACATTAGCAGTAATAGAGAAGAGGCCAGGGACCAACCGGGACCAGCTTCCCACTCCCAGCGCGTGGCCTGGAATGCCCATGAGGCAGGGCAAGGGGACTGGCCACACCTTTCATTTCTGTATTTGGCCTGGAGGGAAAGGCTGCCTGTGAGAATAGGAAATTCCAGCACCCTTCCCTGGCATTAACATGTCCAATGGGTGCAAAATGCAATTGCTGTTTCTGGCGTGCCCCTAAGACTGCAAGGAGCATTGCTAATGCTTCCTGGAGTCGAGGAAAACCAAGCAAAAGATTAAGCCCAGTTTAGGGCAGCTGGCCAGCAAGCATAGATGTGCCAGATAGCTTCAGACTTGCCAGATAGCAACCACTGCAAACAGTAGTTGCACTGTCACCTTTTGGACATCCATTTCCCAGAGTCTGAGATCACAGCCAGAAAATCCATGCCTGTGAGGGAACAGTGTTTGCAACGTGGGAGGGCAGAGCTCGCAAAAAGGTCATAATCTCACCTTTTGTATACCCCCACACCCCTTTCTAACTGGGACAGCTTATGCCAACACTTTCCTAAATTCAACATCACATTAGTCATCCTGAATGCAAGAGGCAAAGAAATGGAGAGGTGACCCACATGACATGGGTTGCCTTCTCAGTCTACTTGTCTAGTGAGCTTGCCTCACCTTCATAATCCCCACTTATTGCCACCTTTCCACTGCGGGCCAATAAAAGTTCCCTGCAGCCAAACTAAAGTTGCAGATGTTAATCTGTTGCCCACCAAAAAAAAAAAAAAATTAATAAAAAAATCAATCACCCATCCATGTACAATTAGAAGAGAAACCACAGATGAAGTTTCCCCATTCCCTAATTTATATCTATCCTTTCCTGAAAGCATCAACTGGTCTGTAGCTCTCACAAATATTGGGATATCTTCTGCTTCTGTGTCTGGTCCTGTTGATTAATCATTCTTTCTATGTTCCTCTTGTAGGTAGAATGCCATCCCTACTTCACCCAACCCAAACTGCTAGAATTTTGCAGACAACATGACATTGTTATTGTTGGATACAGCCCATTGGGAACCTCAAGGGATGAATCATGGTAAGTCCCCATGTTAATTTCTAATAGAAGGACAATACCCAGGGAAACATAGTTCTCCACTGCTGGGTCTCCGTGCAAAATACCTCTGCTCCCATTTTTTAAAGTGGTTTTGAACTTCAGTGTCTAAATATTACTTTTGTGAGTGTAAACTTTCAACCCTCCTGTCATCAAAGAATGCCAGGTGTCTGCATAGCAGGTTGCCTAAGGTCTCCTCTAACAGAAGGCAAGTGTTTGGAGCGGGGAATGTGTGAGGCTTAGGTGAGGAAGGAGAAACTAAGTCAACAGTAAACTAAGTCAACATTAGGACATCACATAGGAAGTTGCCTTTGACAACTCACCACCCTAAGAGCCAAAGCTTTTCTCCCGTCTTTCACCCTACTTGTCAAAAGGTGTAGTGTTCTGTCCACAAACAAGAAGATGCCCCTATGTTTTGACATTAAAGATGAGGAGGGTTTTATCTTTTCCTTCCCACTTTTTTTCCAGGGTAAATGTGTCCTCCCCTCCACTACTGAAGGATCCTGTGCTGAATGCCATTGGCAAGAAGTACAACAAGACTGCGGCACAGATTGCTTTGCGTTTCAACGTCCAGCGAGGGGTGGTGGTGATCCCAAAAAGTTTCAATCCACAACGCATCAGAGAGAATTTCCAGGTAAATTCATACCCCAGTAGTACATGGACAAATCCACTTATAGTGGCTTAGCCTCTGTAGAAGGTAATTTTCCCGTTTTTTCTGTAGACTTATGTAAGACTTGACCAATAGCAAACTTTGACACATTTGATGTTTTTTGTCCCCACCACTAAATGCTAATAAGATATGATAATGAAAGAGCAATGCATAGAGGAAATGTTGGTGTCTTTCAACACTCTGGAGCAGCTAAATCTACAGCTGTTGTGTGTCCCAGAGCACCAGCTGCTGCAGTGAGCAGCACAAGCAAGGTGAGGTAACTCAATAGGTCAGCAGCCTAAGGCTGCAGGAGCTCAGGAATGACTGGCTGCTCTGCCCCATCTTCAGGTATGGGACAGCTGTGCTAGGGGAGGGTTGCTGCACACAAGTGTGACAGAAAGGTTCACAACCACACCATCAGAAAACATTTGGTTTGACTACCACCCAAAAATAAGATGATTTTGTTCCTGCATCCCTTGCAGCACTCAGTACTCATACTGCTCCCTACTTTCCCACATTGCTTTCAAAGCTGGTGGCTCAGTATTGCCACACTACCTTCCCCTTCTTGCAAAAAAGGTGTAGGCAAATGTGACCAGGCTTATTCACGTCCTCGAGACTCTTGCAAATGCAAGTAAGCATGGGTTTGTGGGAGAGATACAGGGAGAAGGAGGGATTGTACTTCTGGAATCTGGAACACATGAAGGCTGATTATGACAAGAAATACTAACACGTTCCTAACATCTCCTCCATCAGGTCTTTGACTTCTCCCTCACTGAGAAAGAGATGGAAGAAATTGAAGCCCTGAACAAAAATGTTCGTTATGTGGAACTGTTAATGTAAGTACAGAAATCTTAGATCCTCGTAGAGCATTCCTGTTCTTTCAGAGAATTTAAAAAAAAATCACTTCTTTTTAATATTAACTTTTGCATAAACAAGCCTGTTCTAAGATAAGGCTTAAACATGAGAGACTTTTAATGCAGCCTGAATATGCTCCCGGACCCATTGCAAAAATAAGTGTACAATATTTGCCTGAAGGTGAGGTTCTTAAAGCCCACCTAGTAGAAAGTGACAGTATCTCCATTCCATTTCCTTAAACTCTTTCTGCTGTGTTGGAATGGTGGTCTCAGACACTGAAAAGGCATAGCATCATATTGTGCATGCTGAGAGCTTGGTTGAAGGGAAATTCTCAAGCATCCACATCATCCCTTTCTAGATGTGTGGATATTGGAGCTGAAATTCAAATAAAATTGAATTGTACCTTCTAAGAAAAACAGAAGAACAGGAAGCTTGTTTGACTGCTAGACCACTTCCTAATTATCTCTTCTGATAACTAACAAGGCTTGATCTCTTGCTGCTTGTCATCTAAAACTTACCACCCAATACAGTTTTGCTTCACCTGAAAGCTAAGATCTACCCAACATCCCCTCTTCCAGAGCATGAGGCTGTTAGCATTTTCTTCAGCTCAAAAGCATCTACAGCTTATGGCCAAACTTTGTTTTCCTCTTTTCAGGGCACGCAGTAACTAACCAAATGCTAGAGATTAATTTCCAAGCATTTCTCCTTCTACCTTGGATTATCTGTTTCCTGCTAGCATGAAATGGAAAGCATTGATAACAGCATCAAACAGCATTAATAGCACTCTAAAATGGTGACCATTGCTCAAAAGATAGAGTGAAATGTTGCAAAGAAACGAACAAATCACTTTCTGTGCTGCATAAATATGATCAAAAATATGCACTAAGTTAAAACCATCATAACAGAGTTCATTTTTCACATTTAAGCTCAGCCAGGTGCGCTGAAGCTTTTGTTTCTTAAAATAGCCTTCCATCAATTAGCAGTACTTAGTTCCAGAAGGCACAGTTTGGTTTAATACAGCAAAATAGAGTTATAGCATCATTAATATTTTAAAGATTATATACACAAAATGTAACCTTGGTGCAAATGCAAGAGCCTTTCCCAGAAGTAAAGTTAAAGGCTGCAAATGCCCACAGGGGAAGAACTTTCTAAGCCACGAATCTAAAAAACTAGTAAGTTAAATGCTTTGCTTTATTAGACTGAATTTGGTCACAGGAGGCTACCAAGAAGAAGGAAAACAGGATGCATAGGATGGGCATTGGTAGCTCTAGTTTTCATAAGAGGTCCATGTTTGGGGAAAAATGTTTAAATACAATGTGATCTCAACTATAAAAAAGCCTTATTGGAAAAGTGATGTTGCCATGTAGGGAGCAGATACATAGATTTTTATATATAGATGTATATGCCTACTCTGCGTTACCACACTGAAGTGTCTGGAATTGACACTGCATCAGACAAATTACCAGCCTAAACACATTTCTTATTTCATCCAGCAATCTGTATCTGAAAAAGTCAAACCACAACAGAGAAAGACTTTTAGTTAGTCAACTTTGTGCAAAACCTTTGGCTGCTGTGATGCACATGCCAGCAGGAATGGAAAAACCCAGTTTTTCTCCGATTCTTCCCCTTATCAGCTACCATAAGGGTACTGTGTGCAAACCTGTTGTTCTGATGGGTATGAGTAAGCCCATACAAACAGGATAACGCAACCAGTGGAATGAATTAGCAAGTTAAGCATCTGAGAAAATGGAGGTTTTATAAAAACATGAGTACTTCAGGAAATCTTAATCTGAAATTGTTTCTTCTCCTCTTGGGGAAATCTAGAAGCATTGTGCAGGGCAAATTTTACACTAATGTATCTGCCTGATTTATCTTATGCTCCCATTCTCTGCTATGGATGTTTTTCCTTACCAGTTATACCAAGCTGCACTGACTCCTCCAAGTGAATCATTTTCACGCAAAGGACTCAGACTTTTGAATATGTGAGATCTGAGTAGCAAGCATGCTCGATAGATGAAAAGTAGACATAATGACACTGGCAACTCAGACACCAAATTATACTGAAGTCAAACAAGCCAAAGTGTTGTGGCTTGTTTTTTGTTTTTTTTTTTTTTCAACCAGCTCAGTCTGTTAATGTGTAAATACTTGATCTTGGCTGAATATTGGAATGAAATGTTTTGACACAACCAATTCAAAATGTTTGATGCCTTCCAGTTAGTTACATTCAATATTGTGAAATGTGTCCTTCCCAGACTGGAACAATTCACAGCTGGATAAATGCCAGTATTTGTTGTGCTGTGCTGTATGGCAAGGCAGCCAGCTGCCATGGTGCACCTGAGAATGCTCTTCAGAAATTTTTCATTTAGCTAATGGAAAGTGTTTGTCAAGCCAGGGCTTGTGATTTAGTATCATCTTCTCAAACAAACAAGAAAACCCACAACAGAAAACAGCTACCTCTCTCTCAAGTCTGCCAATAATGGGCAAACACAGTGTTATTTTTTCACCTGAAGTTGACCCTGGGAATTTTTTTCTTGCCTTTTATAATGATCCTGGATTGTGCATCTCCCCAGAGCATGCAGTTTCTAAAACAAAGCCTGAAATGTCTCCATGATTGTTAGGATCCACCCACGACCATCCCTTTCGCCCCTGAACTGGGTCATCCCAAAGCTTATTTGTTAATTCTCTGCCACTGTAGATGCTGACAGACTATCTACATGTAGGCTAGAGGACAGCCAGACCTAGTTTAGGCATGGCAGCTGCTTGGGGAAAGCACCACCCCAGACCCAGACCGGTTCATGCCAGCTCTAAGGGCATAAAGCAAAGTAGAACAGTCTGGCATCTCCACCTCTTCTTCACACATAGCCCTTATTTCTAGGGGTCTTTCTAGACATCTGAACAAAGTCTTCCCCTTCCACAGTCCACACACAGTGAAGCCATTCCCCTTTCCTAAAACACTTCTACTCACTTGAGTTAAATAGTGAGAATAGTTGACATACAGAGTCCTGTTGATTTTCCTCATCTCTTCTTAAGATATGCAGTCTGTAGGCCTGGAAAATGGCCCTTCACTGTCCCCTCCTTAAATACACAGGCTTACTTCCAATTCTGCGGGGGCAGTTATTCAGAGCAGAACAGCTTCTGAATAAGAAGAGCCTTCCATGAAGGCCACATACGTATTGCAAAGAAGAGGTTTGCTGGGCACAGAAGGACTGCAGTGATTTGATATCTTGCTTTACCCAAGGAGCTCACTTGTCCAATCTGACCTTTCCACAGGTGGCGTGACCATCCAGAGTATCCCTTCAATGATGAATACTAAAAAAGAGGTGGGTCTGGACAGCCAGTCAGTGCTGTTAGGCTTTACTGAGAGACACTCAATGTTTGGTGCTTTGTCTTTATGTAAGGCTGTTCAAATCAGCATTAAAAACATGACATTTATTTTTTTGTCTTGCCAGTCTCTTCTTGTTCTTGATTACCAAATCTATTTAATTCATTGAATTTCTGCTTTTGGCTTAGCAGGCTTTAATGCTGAACACTGAAGGGTCAAGACTGACCACTGATAAAACTGAAGATTTCTCCTAAAAACAAGCTCACTAGCTCAAGTCAAATCAGTTTCACTTAATGGAATATTCTTCACTTAATCTGAAACAAAACATTCCACTTCAGTAGGTGTGAGGCAGAATTAGAATCACAGAATGGGAAAAGTTTGAAGAGACCACAGAGGGGTCACGTGGTCCAAACCAATACCATTTTCTTTTGTAGCTCAAGTAAGTGAAAGTCAAGATTGGTGAACTAATTGAATCTGATATATATATGCACATATTTTTTGCTGGTATGGATTAGGTATGTGCACTGTTTCATACAGTGAAGCTCGTTTAACTCTGACCAGAGTGTTGTGCCGCTGCACACGTGAGCTTTATTCAATAGGTGCATCCCAGCTGTCTCAACATGGAACTAGTTCAAGCCCTAAAGCATTACAAGCATGTTCATACTCCCACACACACACCCCTCAGCTGAGGACCTCAGTAAAACATAAGACAGTGTATGACACTTGTATTACACTGTACTTGATATTCAAGGGTGGTATTAACTAGCATTGCATACACAACCTGCAGCTACAACTAGGGAGGTCCTCATCTCATGAGATTAAAAATCCCTTAAACTTCTTTCATGCTCCACTAACTGATATTAACCCCAGAAAATTTCTGTTCACTTAAAAATTCTTATGAACATGAAGGCAGAAGCATGTACACCAGGGTAAGGAAGACTTGAGCATGAACTTTTTCAGACTACTTGTTGGCAGCCTATAGGTACCATCTGCCTGTACCCACACCTGCAGAAGGTTATTTTGCTTCCCTCCTGAGCCCAAGCATCCCAGTTTCCTGCCACTGAAGGAGTACACTGGAGAGGTATCAGAGAAGAAACTAAACCATACACTCAGAGAGAGAGAGTACTTCATGTACCAGAACGTGTGTACATTGGAAAATGTGTCATACATAAGCTTCAGTCTATAGCATCTGCTTTTATTTATTACCACTGCTATTTATTATCCCTGGAGTGACTGGAACAGGAAAATGCCAGGGCGTACAGTTCACGGAAACTCTTCTGTATGGTCATGGTGTGCTCCTCAGAGCTGAGACAAAGAGGGAAAGGGAGCAGCAGGGAAGGCTCTCAATAGGGTCAAGTGCAAGTGCATCCCTGGATGAGGTCAGTGGGCACCGCTGGAGATGTCAAGCCTCTTCAGCAGGGGTGGCCTTCATGTAGCATTTATAAATCCATTCAGAAAACCATGCCAACAAAGGAGAATTCTGCTTCCTGGAGGTTACCCAAGGGCAATTCCCATTTTATTCTATTACCCACTTAGACCAGAGTGGGATATAAAAGACAAAAGTGGGGCAGATGTGTCTTCTTTCTCCTCAGATATATCAGAAACCTCCTGGTGTAGATCTAAGGACAATGCCAAGGTCAGGTGGAATTCTGCACCCAGGGGTGCTCAGAACCACTATCACAAGTCCTGCTTTGCCCCTTTGCAAACAGCTGAGGTCCTGGTCAAAAAACTGAATAAAATCCAAGTCTAAATTCAAGTGCCAGAGAGGAGGAGTTACCACCATACCCAACATGTTATTCCAGTTGCTTCATAAGTACAAGCCCTAAATAGAGCTCACAAGGCTCAACTTCTTAACAGTAGCACTGTACAAATTTTTGCACTGTAACATGACCAGGTGCAATTCTCCAGTCACAGCCAACATTCAGACCAGGCTTGGCAAAGCTCTTGTTGTCTACAACTGCAAATGTGAACTAGTGCTTAGCTTAAATGCTCACACCAGCCCCATTTGCACTCACTGGTCTTTCCAGGCATCCCCCTCCCTGAGGTCAGGCAGCATTGGAGATTCCAATAAAACAGGTGACCTTGTACACGTGAGTGTGAGGAAGACAATATGCTGAAACCTCTCTAACAGGAAATACCATATAATCAAATCTTTGACCTATACTGATTAAATAAGGCAGGGCAGATTGTGAGAGTTTCTCCTGCCCAAGTCATGCCATCAAATTCCTCCCCCCTCTAATTTTAATAGAATCCTCCTCCTCCTCCTTTGCATTGCCTCATTTGTATCTGATGAAAAAAGATTCAGCCTCTTCCCAGGGGCAAATGCTCCCATACTAGTTTTCATCAGTTATGAAACTGCTACTGACATATAGCCTACTTTTCCCCCCTCTCTCTGCTCAGCTTCAGAGCATTGCTCCCCATTGTTCTCCAAACTGACCTACAAAGAAAAGATTTAGATGGGGGATATCAACAGGCCTGCAGGTGGGAGCTTGGGAAACCCATTCTACCAGCAGCTGCACAAGGAGAGAGAAAAGCCCAAACCACATCCCCAAGTATGATTTGCTTCCATCTAGCACATTTCAGAGTCTTACTGGCCTCACTGCCTGGTGTGAAACACATCACTTGGAATGGTCACATACAGCCCTGCCCCAACTGGAGGGATCAGGCATGGACAGACGGGGCTCCAGCACCTCCTGCTCTGACAGCATTCACACATGACAAGTATAGACACAATCATATACTGGAAAATTTACTCACTTTATGGTAAATAACCTGAATTGTTTGTGACTCTTTGTATAGCTGCAAAGTGAAGTGAAATGCAGACCAAAGATGTTTTCTTCAGCTATGCACAAGTTACTTTACAGCAAAGAGAACAAAGGATGCAGCACTTTAAATTCTTTTAGCAGACTAAGAGCTGGTCTGGTCAGCAGAAACCCAGGTGATGTGCTAACATCCCCAGCAGCACAGCAGTTCATTAGAGCCTGGGCTTACCTGGCATCCCCTGTTGTTACACAAACTCCGGGCAGAGCACAGGGCTTTGGAGTGCAGCAGCCTTGAGCATGTGCATGCTCACATTTATTTGGTGAAGCAACAAGGAAGCACTGGCACAGTTATCGTGCAACGTGCCAACATCACCCCACCCTGCACTGCATGGGGAGATGAATTTGTTCCCCCATGGGGAGGCAGAGCTTCCTCTTCCCCAAGACGAAGCATCTGGAATAGGAATCTGTTTCAGAAAGGACATGCATCAAATTTTCCCTAATGCTGTGCAAGAGAAATAGGGAAAATAGTGCGAGACAAAGTGGGATGGACACTGTGTACATTTTTACAGTTTTACATTAAAGAATGCCCTTTGGATTTATGTCACATTTTCGTACCACAAAGCTGCCAAGAGACTTTACAAGAGTGGGGAGGAAAGGGCAAGTGGCCATATCAAGTCATCAGCCAGAATTAGGATGCAATTTTGGGTAGACTGAAATGGACATGGGGAAGTGAAGAAAGCTCCTCTTGTAGTTTTCACCCGTTGCCTGCCAGTAAGGAGTGGGTGCAAAAATGAAATCTCTTCTCCTGGTCAAAGTGTAATGATAACTGAGGGCAGACAGTGAGTTTTGCAAGCAGTCAGAGAAGATAGGTGACCACAAAAGGCAATGCCTTTGGCTGCATGCAGCAGGGCCCTCATTTAATGTTTATTTATTTCATTTCTTTTCTGGAATCCAACAAAGCCCAAAAGCTGCTCACCTCCAGACTGGCAGAACATTTAACTATTACCCCATCTTGGGAGGTGCAAAGGTATTCAAAAGCAGAGAGGCTGATACATTCCTTAACTAATTAAGATAATTTCATAACTAGTATCAGAGTTGATTCTTCAATTTAGTGGGTGGAAGCAAAGCCGGTGTTATAGTGACTCTTAAAGGAAAAGAAATCACATCCCTGGGATGTGCAAGACATTTCTAAAATCTCCACAGCAAGCAGTGAGGACAAACTCGTACCCCTTGCGTAGAGTAAGTCAAATTTGAAGATTTAAGATGAGATACCGCCTTTCTACTGTGAATAAAACCACAGTCTCCTTGCTGCTATCTGCCAAACCAAAACACTTTGAAATAAATCAGTTTGGTATTTGCAAGACTATTTACTTATTTTTGGGGGGGACAGGAAGGGAGGGATCTGCTGTTCCAAAACATTTTTCACAGATCTCAACAAGAAAATTCACATGTCTAGACAGAAGCACTGGGGTGGAGAAGAAAGTCCATAAGAGAGTGACATGTTAGAATGAGATTCGGCAGGCTTATTTCACTTGTGACTAAACTGCAGTGACCTTTGCTTTGGGGGCAGAGAAATCAGCACGTAGTTGGGTACTAGCGCAGTTTTTACACTAATTGATTCTCAGCAGTGCCATATTTCAGCGCTTCCCAACATCCTACTACCCTGGAGCAAAAACCCCAGCTTATAATAAAGGGCTTTGAGAGTGCAAAAGCCAAAAAAACTTAATTTTCCAATTCCAGATAGACTCCTTGGGGAACTCTAACTCAACATGCATGAGCAATACTCACAACAGGACAACACATTGCAAATAAAATGCAAAGCAGAACCAAATGGAAAAAGAGGACAGAAAGAAGGAGCTGGAAAGGAAGACAACACGTGTGTATAAACACTTACACATGGACACCAGGGGCACCACTTGAGGAAGCTGCTCAGTTTTCGCTCTGTAGACTGCAGACCTACCTGGGTGGAGGTCTCAGATCAGTCCAAGGTTACTGAACAGAGAAAAGACAGAATTCTGCACCAGGACAAATGTACACTCAATTAAACGATAAATGAGAGCTCATGATGACCTAGAACATGTCTCAGAGAAACCTCACACCTAAAGAAAGTCTGTGTTAGGGCAGGGTGCTGAGGACATTGGGTAGGATCCTGCTGACATTTCAGCACAAAAAAAATCAGGAGTGACTCAGCTGACACAAGATACAGATGCACAAACCAGAGACCCCATCCCCTCACTGCAAGGAAACTCATCCCAAGTTTTCTCTTCCCTCAATTAACCTGACCAGTGTTGTTCTCCCAAGTCAAGACAGACCCTTGAGAAAGCTAGCAAAGAGTATTTTGCCTTTGTGACCTCTTCAGAAAACTACTTTACCCCTCGTGCCACTGCCTCAGCTTCCACCTACAGGGTGACACCCTGCCCTGCGTGTGAAATAGGGTGGTTTCCCAGAAAAGTGATCCCACCATCCCACATGTTCAGCAGTGATGGACCCAGACAGTCCAGAACAGACCAAACCAGCTGTTTAGCTGCATAATTTGCAGTCAATCCCTGCTTTTCCACTGTGGCGTGACTGCAATCCTGCTTTTTGTTTTCCTACAGAATTATGAGGAGATTGCCTTTACATGTTATTAGCTATATTGATCTGTGCTTGAGGCACTTCAAAGAGGAATCTCCACATTCAAAAAGGTTCTTCTCAGTCATGGATCAGAAATCCACACCTTCATTCAACATGCTATCTCTATGGTCCCATGTGAAGTACAGTCCTCCCAGAACAAAGTAGGAGAAACAACAAAGCAGAAAAGTTAAGCACTGATTTAGGATTTCTACTGATGTTTTTCCAGTCGTGGCATCTAGAGCACACCAGGAGTCATGAATTTCCTTGGCAATCTACACCTCTCCAGGCCCAAGACCACCAAGTTACTTGGCCTGCAGCCCTTTGTTTCCAGAATTGGTCATTGGGAGTACAAGAGTTTGAGGCCATAAAAGCAATTTCAGAGTGCACGGTAGGAGGAAGGGGGACTTTGCAGCTCCCTTTCCTCAGCACTCAGAGCACCGAGAAGCAACACAGGAAGTCAGGTTCAAATCTTTATGGGGCAGTTAACCTACATATCTCACCTTATCCAGTTACCAAGCCCTACAGTCTCATGGGAGGCATCTGGGTCTATCCACTACATCGAACTTTTCAACTTTGCATGAGCCTCTCACCAGGGTAAAAGGGGGAAGTAGCTGAGAAACATAATGCACTTTCTCGGGAAGGAGGGCACTTGGAGTCCAGACCTCACTCTGGTGATGGGAGAACACAGAACAGGGATCAAACCTTTCCCCCTTTGTACTACGGCTCATGCCAGCGCTATGCGAGTTGGTCTCCTTGCTGTTTCTTTTGGACACAACACCAGTTATGTTATCAGAGAAAATCCTCTGAGTTGGAAAGGATGATATGAGTATCAATTCCATCACAACATGAGTACATGAGAATTTCACTGCATTTCTGGCATTTAGTACTTCAGTGACAGCAAGCCCTGCAGCGTCCCTCAAGCAAACACACGCCCTAGCAGGCTGCACAGACATACTACAGAAACAACTGAATTAACACATTGATTTGCACCTCTTTTTCACCCAAGAGTTCCAGCCCTCCACAGACATCAGTGATTGACCTGTGACTTTCTTTGTCTCCTCCAAATCTTATTCCTTGACCTTCTTTGCAGCTAAACACATCCATTCTTCCTCTTTCCTCTGTCAAGTTTCTTTTTTGCCACATGTATGAACAACTAAATCAAACTTTACTGCTTCATTAGTAAATGAACCCTTAGTGTGAAGGGTTCCCTTCACACACACTCATTTCCTGCAAAGATTACTTGGATGCTTGCCTTCATTTTTCTGGATTCCTCCTGTTCATTGAGGAAAGAGGCCTTGATATGCCCCACCTCCAGGGAAAGGTCACTCACCTAAGATATTTCCCAGCTCTGGGAAAATCCAGCATTTAAAAATAGTATTGAGTGTGAAGTACATCTTTCCAGTAGCATTTATGGTGGAAATGTGGATACACTGTGCTAACCATGAGAAATTACAACCCAAAACAATTTAGGAGAGAGAAAGCATTAGCAAGCACAGATTACTTCTTTTTAGTAATTTTGACCCTGTGAAGGTTTATGAACTTTGTATGGAATAAAGGTCTGATGTGCCCCACAGAACTCATTCTCTGGGAGAATCAAGACTGGAAAAGGGTAAAAATGGTGGTGAGGAAGCCAGCTGATGCATTATGGAAACTGACCTGTTTAGTGTGGAATGGAGAGAAGCCAATATTCTCCTATTGCAAACCATATAATACAGGAGCTGCACTAACCTCTATAGTTATAGTCTATATCATGACTGGAATGAGAAAATATTAATATATTTGAGGAAATATTCAAAAAAATTGAAGAAATCAAAGAGCATATTGATCTTCGTATGAATTTTTAACTATGCAGAGCCCCTTTCTGGAAATCATAGTTACACTTATTAAAGGGTCAAACAAGGATATTGGGGTTTGAAGGCAGTGACTCCTGTGATGGCCAGTGCACAACATCTCCACTTCAGATACTGCCTAGTCACATGGACAGAGGAACATGATGAGAAGAGAAGAGCTTTCCCATCTTGCCCTGCATGCTGCACACAGGATTATATGACTGAGGACTCTGAAGGGATTTTTGTAGTGCTAGGGTCTTGTGCTGCCTGGGGCTTAATACTTTCAAGTTGTATTTCATAAAAGCACCTTTAAAAAAAAATGTTAGTGTTCCAAAAGGAAGACCAGAAAATAGAGATATTTGGAGATTTTCAGCCAAAAGGTTGAATGTATTTATGACTGCAGGCTCCTACAGGTATGCACACACACACAGGCTGGGAATCCTGCCCTCTACAGAGTCCTGCCACGTGTTTCCACAAGCAGGTGCTGGGAGGAGACACATCAGGTTCCATAGGCACTCATATTACCCCAAGAAGTACAATGCTTCACTGGCACTAAGGAATCACAGGCTGAGAGCAACCCAGCAGCCCAAACCCAGCAGTGGCACCAGAGACAACCTCCCAGGGAATATCACTGCAGCCAAAAAAAATTTTTAAAATTCAAACAAAATACTGAAGACCTTTGCATTATCTTAGCACCAGTTTGATATTAGGCATGGTTTAACCAGTTAGTCTGCAGTAGATTGTTTCACACCCACTTTGCAGTGTAGCTTGATACTTTCTGTTCACAGAAAAGTCTTTCACAAACAGACTTGAAGCAACAACAAGCACTTTTCCCCCTACATTTATCCAGTCTATCTTCAGTTCCTCAGAAGTCACTGCAGCCATCTCACAGACCCATCCTCTGGTAAGGGTAGAGACCCGTTTCTGCCTCCGCAGTGGGAGCTCAGCAGCCCAAGCTACCAAAACAGATTCATTACACTTTACACTACTCCTTTTCCTTTCCACCTGCCCTGCTAGGAAAATTGTCTTACCTGAGGGAAAGAAAAGGTGCAGTAAACCCAACAGCCTCCATCTCTGCAGCTTCAACAAGAAAAGGAAATAGGCCACCCAACCCTCCCACCTGAGAGACCCAGCAGCTGTGGTGAGCTTATGTGCTGCTAATTTCAAAAGTCATAGGTGTAGGTAACCTCAGATACCCTGAGATGAGGAAGAGGTAGACAAAAAAAGAAAAGCCCTTGAGCAAATCTCTGTGCTGTATCTTTGGTGTAGGCCAGGTCTTGTACTGGGAGGTAAACCACTGCAAGGAGGGAGATAACAGTCTGTATACAGCTTTGAACTTACTTTTGCTTTCCACATGTGAAATTTAGCTCTACTGTTTCTGGGTCATCAGCCTGCAGATCTGCCTCAGTCATTTGGCTAGGGCATTCGTAGACGAATAAATAAATGAATCACAGTCTTTGCAGGAATTCATTTGGCTAGGGCATTCGTAGACGAATAAATAAATGAATCACAGTCTTTGCAGGAATTGCTGTAAAGTAACTCCCTCCCCTTTGCCTTTCCTGTATTTCCCAAGTCGAGGAAGCTGAAGCTCATAGCAGCGAGCGTGCCTGGGTCAGCGACTGGCTCACCAGGCAGCTTTGCAGGAAAGCAACCTGTGCACAGCTCTGCTCCTCCTGCCTTTGGGAGCAGCTCATGCTCATGGGCCGTGGCACCCCCACCACCTGGGCAGGGGCCTGGATATGCCCACACAGAACCAGGAGACAGTGGGAGAATTCATTCTGTAAGGGCTGCATAGTACAGGAACACCTCACACACATCCCCTGCCTCTGGGGCTGGGATGTCTGTATTTGCAGTTTTCCTTAGACCTTGAAAATTAAAGCAGGCAGGTAAGAAAAAGCAAAAAGGGAAGCTTGAGATAAATGACATTTAACACTCCAAATTCCTCCTACATGTGGGTCCAGGGGGCTTAAATCCGTGTTCTGCACTGGGCCATTCAAATATACTTTTGTGAGTTATCGTTCCCAATGTGAGAGAGCTGTAAGTGGAAGGAGATATGTTACAATCTCGATTTCCAGGGTGAGGGCCTTGGATGTTGTAGCACCAACCACTGCAGGGCTGACATTTGATCTCACAGGTTTTGTGACTCTAAGATCGCATCTGGGGCTGTGGTGGGCAGCAGGACCCCAGAGAGTCCCCAGGGGGCACAGCTGTCAGAACAAAGTTCAGAGAGTTGTAAGGCTCAGTCTACTTTCAGAGTGAATTAAACATTCATGTTTTGGTTGTAGGAGGGCTCCTATTTCAAATTTACCTTGCTTCTTGAGAAAAACATGAAGGTTTTCCCTCTAAAAATCCACAGGCTAAGTATTTGGCCTTTCAGAAACCCAGTGAGAACAAAAGGAAATTCCACCACCTTTTAACCAAATCACTTCTCCAGTCAATAAGCAGAGGAGAGCATTAAGCAAGACGGTAGAACATCTCAGTTTCCACCCTTTTTTAGCCTTAAAATATGTTCTCTCTTTGACATTTTTGGAGGAGGTGTCCTAGCACAAGGTTTCAGGAGCTCTGTTAAACCTGTGCTTTCACAGCTTTTTCAGTTTATATAGTTTAGACAAATCACAACAGCCTCCGCCAGAGAACTCTTCCAGCCTTCTAAGCAACTGAGCTCAGTGCTTTAGTTTATCAGGAAAGTTAAACTTTGCCTGTCTTTAATGCCTACTGTTTATAGCAGGAAATCCAAAGAACACTCCCAGGATCCTACAAGCATGGCTCTCACCTATTTGTAACTACTATTAGGCATTAAGATGGGACTTTCCACCCACCTGGGAAACACTCCACTTTGCTGTAATTTCCAGAAGATTGCTTTCCTGCTGGGATCAGTCTCCCCACAAAGGTCTTGACAGAAGAAGCTACATAGAACAGATACATGTGAAAAGCAACATCCTTTTTTCTTTTTTACTGGTTTCTTTTTCTATGCCATAAGTGATCATAATTAAAAAAATGTATTTTGCTAGTTAGTAAGTGAACTCTCTGTGAATAATTTCTCTAAAAAACTTCTGACACAAGTAATTTCTTAGGATCTGCCCACAGTTAATTGTTTTCTGGATTTCTAGTAATACATGGAATAAAATTACTTGGCCTTTCATGTTTTAATAAGATTGTTCTCTTCTAAACAAGGTCTGAAAGTTGTTGCTATTTTGTTATGGCTTCACAGAATTTTCTCCTACAGTGGAAAACTACTCCTCTGGAAATATTTTGGCTTTGGTAATAAATCATCATAAAGTTATGAAATTTTATTTGTGTATGTGTCTATGCTTAAATTTGTTACTGATTAACATGTTATTTAGCCACATTTCTCTTCTGTGAGTTTGTGTTGTCTTTTAATATAAGGAAACATTATACTAGCACAACATAGAGAACATTGCATCTACAAAGTGCCTCGATCCTTACTGCTATCTTCATTCAGAACACTCACAGAATTTTAATTAATACTCACTATAATTCTAGAAAGTTTTTTTTTTAAAGCATAAGAAAGTCCATGAATCCTTATGTATAACAAACATGCCTAATAGCCTAAAGTAAGCAGTCATTTGTCTTTTCAAGTGATCAAAGAGAACGAAAGACAGCTAGCCATAACACATCCAGTCTTATTTACTTGCTCCTCTTCCTGTTCCCAGCAATAGGCACAAATGGATCTCAAATTTTACCACAGTGATTCATTTTGCTGGTGTCAGAAGAGCAAAATACTCTAATGTTCCTCTCAGGGCTGCAGCCAATGACATTGCCATACCTCCACTGACCTCCACCACCATGTGGATGTCTAAATCCTCTTGGAGTCACTTCTGTGTCATTGGCACTCATTAATCCCTGTGCATTGACCTTATGCCCACCAGCAAACTCCTGGATCCAGCATCACAGAAAGTGTCCACCTTCATGAGAATTGCTAATCAATGGAAGCTTTTGGACACTCTGTGTGTGGATAGTGGGATAAGTGTGAGCATGGCTGGAACAGATGTGCTCCCAGAAATGGAAAAGGTGGCACATAGGCTAACTTGGGATGGTTATAAAGATGAGGCGTGAAGGTATGATCCTGCTAAAAGCCGTTGTTTTCAGGAGGTGCCCAGGGTCCTTATAACTTCTGAGGATTTCCTCTGCCTGTGGATATGATCTTAGATAGGTGATCTTCCAGGTGTCATTTTTTCTCCTCTGATTAGAGGCTTAGAGTGCTAACAGTGAGGGAATGCTGTTTCAGAGGAAATGGTGCAAAATTGCTTCAGAAGGCTCTGAATTTTACCACTGTAGATAAATCATGGCAGAAGAGGACAAAACAACTAACAAATATTTTATGAATCATAGAAAAAATACAGAGAAGAATCTGAACAGGACCAGAGAAGGACATCCAACCCCAGTATGAAGAAGCCATACCATTTTGATGGGTATTCATAAAGACTTTCCTGAATGGGATCCTCACTCCCCAGCAATCTGTAGCAGGGCTGAATTGTCCTTACTGGTACAAAACATTTTACCTAGGTGTAAAACAAATCTTCTTTTACTGCCCATGACTGTTTCTGCCTCTTGCTCTGACCAACAGGGATGTGACCCTCCTGGTCAGGATGCACTCACTTTCTCTTCTTCCCATCAAATAACACACAAAGGTGCCAGGTCTTTTACCACAGACCTCCAGGCTTTCTTGGGGCCATTGGGAAGCTTTGAGCTGTTGGAGTGCAGACTTTTGAGGTGGACATTTACAGATTACTAGCACAGGGGGATGGGTCTCAAGGAGATGTCTATTCCCCTTCCAGCACTGTGTTTTGGCACTGAGCAGCTTGAGTTAGGCATCATTTCCATTTCATGTCATCTGAGCACTTGCAAAAGTTATAATTCTAAAGCATACAAACTGCCACATCAGATCAGGTTTTTTAGCAAAAATAATAAGAGAACAATTATGGAAAATCTATTTTTTCTAAATAACCAGCAAATACTGGGCTGAAATGATGAGGGAGTTATACTGAAAGGTGGGTGATGAATATGAGAGGAGAAAATAATGTTTTGGATTAGCCAACAAAAAAAATTAATTCTTTCCAGCAAAAGGAAAAAAATTTCATAGGATGAGTGGTCAGCCGCCTCCAACTTAAAATGAAAGGACATTCCTTAAGGGAAAATTGTTTCAAAATAAAATAAAAATTGTTGTACTTAGGAAATCTAAACCATTGTGACTTTCCCCAGCTTGCTTTGTTTGCTTTAGCTTAAGGCAGTCTGGATTTCTAGAACATATGCTTCATCACCTAGCTAGGCTGTCTGTTCTTTCTCTCCACTTTTAGCTTGGTTCAAGCTATCTGCATATGGTTTCCAAGGATCTCCCCTCTTTTTCATATAGCTGGCACTCTGGACACAGTTTGTGGAAGATGTCCTTGAGAGAAAGACTCCAAAGACATAGGAGAAAATGGAGCTAAAACCTCTTACCCAGCTCTGGACCTTCACGGTGCATCCTACATTTGCTGCCAACAACACATGGACCCTGGGTAGACCTCATACAGACTGAAGGTAAGAAGTTGTATTAGGTCATTTGCCTTATTCTTGACAAACTGCCCATCATGTTATTAAAATTCAGTGTCTGAGCAATATTCTCTATTTTCTGATCAAGCCCTGGAGCCCAGCAACAAGATCAACATTGAATTACATGACACAGTAACTTTTACAGAAGCAAAGAGGCTTTGACAGTCCAGGCCACTAGGTTTGGTGGTTCCACATTACTGCAGGATGGATGTATCTCCAAGTCTTGAATGCATTTACCCCCAGAGCATTCATCTGGGTCAAAACAGCAACCCCACTTTATGATACACCTTCCCATTAGTTTTTTTAATTGTCATTATTTACTAGAAGCACACAGTTGTGGATGGGCAGTGAGTTTTCAGTGCTGACTTGTAGCTGGCATAGCAACAAAACACACACCCCTCTGTCCCTGTGGTGGCTGGAGGACACAACACACACTCACACTATTGCTGGATTGCTTCATCCCTGGTATTCTAACATTGATTTTCACTGCAGCAAGTCTTGTTCTGTGCAAATATTGAAATTTTCCATGTTGGAGAGCTGCTTCCTTGTGGTTGTTGTTATTTAATAACACTAATATCCAAGGAACGCTATAACATCTATTCCATGAGGAAAACTTTGTATGCTTTGTAGCAGAACATCAGGTCTGGCAGAGCAGCAGTTTTCATGGCAAGACCATGTCTTTTGCTAATCCCAGGAAAACCTGCCCAGTGTGGTCAGTTTATAAGTCTTTTGCAAAATTGCACTTCACAAATGTGCTGTTGAAATGCCTTTAGAGTTCTTGGCAGCTGGGTTCCCCTATGGTTTCTCTGTGTCACTCAGGAATTTGGACAGCCAGTCCTCAAGACTGCAGCTGGTGCCATCTTCACTACCTTTGCTTGTGGCCTTCCCTCGCTAAGTTTTTCAAGAAATCACTTTTGTCCCCTTGACAGTTTCTTTAATCTTCCTATTTTTGTGCCTATGTAATCAAGTACAGGCAGGCTATCTCACAGCAACAGTCTGAACTGATTTAAAATTATTAGAGGACCTTGGCAGTAGATGTTAGAGGAGTATGAGGTGTTTATACTGTATCTGTTTGCTTATAGTGCACATTTGCCAGAGCCATAATTCAATTTATGCATACAGGTCAACTTTTTAATACCTTCCAGGAATAATTGTTGTCATCATTTTATGTTTCAGTTTGTGTATTCAAATAAAACATGTTGCAATTGGATTGAAAAGGTCAAAACCTGTTTTGAAAAGTCTCATTTAAAGTTTATGGGGCTTAGCACTTTCAGAACAAAAGTAGTTTTAAAAGCTGTGATGTAGCAAGCTCACAAACACATTTTTTCAAAGCCATATATATTCCTCTATTCTCAGAGAATTTGCCTAATGGAGTGTGATATCATTTAATAGCTTTCAAAATACATATATATATGTATATGCAAGGAAACATGAAAGTCCACAGCTCCCTATGTTCCAAATTCTTTTTTGTGGTCTTACCTGGGATTATTTGAAATCTGTAAATACTACTTCTAGTCTTCCATTTAGCAGCACATTCTGGTGCACTTGCAAAAACTGCTGGAGCTGTATGCGAAGATGCACACACTGGCAACCATGTGAGAGCAATACCCTGCAGTTTCACACCATTCCTCCAGCTTCAAGAAGTACAGTCCCTTGCTTTTCTGGATGTCCAAACACTAAATAACCATCCCTTAATAAATCAATGCCAAAAATCTCTGTAATAACTACTCTCTTGATGGTCAAGGAGTGCTGCCAGAATCAATAGACTGGTTGTCTGTGGTAAAATTTGTCAACACTGCTATGAGCCATAGAAACTTATTAGCAGCTGTTTTCCCTAGATGCATTTCCTTTTCTTAACTTTTCAATTGTCAGCTGAAAATTGACCTTTCAGTTGGCCATGAAAAGAACGTTCATTTACATAGACAAACACCTGTCTGAGATGGCAGACACCTCCCAGCCCCTCGATATGCTGACAGAAAGGAGTCCTCTTCACACAGCAGCCATCCTCCAATTACTGCAGGAATAGCTACGATTACAGATTTTGCTTTGGAGTGGGAAATAGCTTGTGGTTTTTTACAGCAGACATTTTTTTGTGGTCAGGACCACGTCCTCTTCTAAGAAGCCAGACAATTTTAGTCCTTGGCACTGGCAGGGTAGTGACAGCCCCTGGAGGAAGAGTGGCTGTGGCCACCCTCCAGTGCCCCGCTGCTTCAGCACGCCTCCAAAAATGAATCCTCACATACTTGTTTTTCAGAAAGCAGCAATGGGCTTGTTTCACAGCAGCTTTTTCTGTATCTTACTTTTGTTCCTTTCTCTCATTCCCTTCGAGGAAGAAAATACAAGAATCAAGCCTTTGTTCAAAGTGGCTTAACCCTGTGTGCCCCAGAGACATGGCCTGTCTCAGCCTTCTGGACACACCACCTGTCAGGGACAGGGCAGGCTTTGTGACCCCCTGGTCATGAACAGCATGGAATCCCACCAACAGGGCAACTCACACCTTTGCTGTTTAGCAGTCACAAAGTCATACTTTACCAAAGCTGAATCTTAAAACTGAGATGCCTGTGTCCTGCTTGTGAAAATTATGAAGCACAGTAACATCACTGCAGTTTTGCTTAGTGCACCTTACTGCTTAGAGCACTGTAACAGTGCTGGCTGCTGCTGCCAGCAATGACAGTCACACAGGGCAACATACAATAATGTCACTGCCTCAGTTATACCAACTTCAGCTTTTTCACCTGAAGTACTTAATCCCTGAGTTTTGTCCAAACTGGTACTGCCCAGGTATTTTATCAGGAAGATAAGACCAAGCAAACACTGATATGTATCTAATTGCTTAATTGGTGACTTGAATGTTCTCAAACATCAACAGAAGAATAATGGAGTGTACAGGTGTCCTCATCCATTTCAGCACCTCAGCCAGTCTCAGCACACCACTGTTACTGCATGTCAGTCTGCCTGGGTTTGTGGCAGTGTAGCACCATCCGAGATTATTGCTGGTACAACTTAGAAAGGAGAGAACCCACTAAATCTAACAAATTCACGCTTAAGAAAATGCACTGATGAACCACAGAAAGAAAGAAATTGGGACAAGATCTATGAACACGAACATCAGAAATTTTGCAGTAGACTGTTTTCAAGTCCGATTGACTCAGAAATATGTTAGACAATAGTTTTTCCATTGGATACAACTCTGTTATTTTTAAAAATGATTGAAACATTTCACAGAAAATGCATTTAATTCGGACCTATAAAAATAAACTTGCAATACACTTTTTAAAGTACTATATTTATTCTGTGGGGTTTTTGAATGTCCATTATTTTACTACAAATGGGATGGAACCCACAATAGAATTATTAAGGTTGGAAACAGCCTCTGGGTCCACTGAGTCCAACTGTTAAAGCAGCAGTGCTAAGGACACCATTAAACCATGTCCTTAAGTGCCACATCTACACAACTCTTAAATGCCTCCACTTCCCCAGGCAGCCTGTTGCAGTGCTTGACAATCCTTTTGTTGAAGAAATTTTTCCTAATATCCAATTGAAACCTCCCCTGATATAACTTGTGGTTCTTTCCTCTTATGCTATCGCTTATTACCTGGGAGAAGAGACTGGCCCCCACCTTGATGGAGTGGGTGACACCAGCTAACTCCAAGGATTCAAATATCTCACCCATGTGTTCCAGCCTGCTGCTGGCTGTGGCTGGAGAGCTCTTTGGCCCACTGAGAAAACCCTGTAAAAGTTCCACTAGCAGTTGTTACACTTCTGTGAGGGCTCAAATTGTATTATTTGTTATTCAAGAACAAATTCTACGAGTCTGGAAGAAAACCTGACATTAGGGATGACTGGAAAGCTTAACAGATAGCCTGTCAAAGGATTGCTGTGGGTTCCAGGTTGGAGCTGATCTGCAGTATCAATGCACACTGTAGAAAATGAGTGCATTCAAAATGCATAAAATGAAGAGCGCAGCTGTTGACAGACAGACAGAAACAAGTTGTTTAAAAATAAAACAATCCAAGAAAACATACTAGCAACTTTAGTGACTTAATAGAAGCAGATGCAAAATGTTACAAAGCGATAATTAAAGTGAACTACCTGAATGCATAGTGCTGTTGTGCAAGAGAGATCACTTTGGAAATGTACAGGAGGAAATATTTGCTTGTGAGGAAATATTTGCTTGTTCCAAGCCATAAGATTACAGAACACTGAGTTTTCTGTTCAGAGGGTGTGGGGATGTTTAATGGAGCTGAAGTCCTGCTTGTCAGAGGGTACCCTGTGTTCTGGCAGGCATCACCTTCTGATAACAATTCCTTTCCTCCTGCATGGGAAGACAGAACCAGGAAAGGTTAACTAATCACTCAAACCAAACAGATTGAGCTAAATTCTGCTGAATTTCAAGCTTGCACTCTTTGGTAGTGGCTATGACAGAAATGATGCTGACATTGATTCGGTGGCACATATTTGATAGCTAGAGCCTGCTGGGCAAGAGGAGCAGGAGGCAGAATGTACATGAATTGTGTGCCTGTTCACCCTGGACTCTGACTTTGAAAGGAAGCTGTTTATATGGGAGAGTTGAATCTCCAGAATTTCTTTTTTTTTTTTCCTCTCTCTTTTTTTTTTTTTTTTTTTTGCATAAGAGCTCTCTGGCAGTTTGCCTCATTTCAGAGCAGGGATATTTTGCAATTATTGTTGTCTGTTTTGTCTTATCCTTCTTTTCCTATGAAACACACTACAGCAGGACAAGCCCTTGGTGTACTTTCCTCCGCTGCTTCCAGGATGCCAGCCCTGGGAGGGAATGGGTGATTGTACAGAAAGAAGCACAGAGAAAGGTGTTTTCTGTATGCCCACCCTGGCTATTTCACTAATAGAGCTCCCAGGCCTGAAGGGTTGGATCCTGCACCCAGCTCCACACCTCATGGCTGGCAACCTTGCTCCCACTGGGACAGCCCTGCTTGCACCACAGAGTTTTCCCCAGAAAACTGTTGCTACTACCAGACTGCTATAGATAGGGATGGCAGCAAACAGAGTTCCTGCCCCACTGAGGAAGAGAGCAGTGGGTTTGGCTCCAGCTCTGATCAAGAAAACTAGATGATATGGCTGCACTGTGGGAGCTGGTCCACAGTTACAAATGCAAATTTCTCCTCTCGCCATTCTCTGGGAAAGATGAAGGAGTGCAAGGAGGCCCTGATGATCCTGAGCTGTAAGCAGAAACCTTCTGTTTCCCAAACCAGGCCAAGTATGTCACAGTCCCCTTACTCATGTTAGGATATTCATCCAACCTTTCTAGGCTTTAAAGGAAACATGCTCTGATTATGCTTATATTTCAAGATTTATCCTAAGTTCTCATGTACTCTCAGGTTCACTCACACAGAAATGTAAAATCCTAACAGTGTATCAGTAAATGTATTTTTCACTAATAAACTGCAAATCAAAATTGATCAGGCCTCATTTGGAGAAAAGTTTGTGTTAGTATATACTAATATTCACATGATACGTGTATTTACCTAATACAAGTTTACTCAAAACTGTTCAGAAAGAAAAGTACCTATCATTGCATACAAAGTCTTCAAATTGATCTAATAAAATTAATAATTTTAATGGTCAGAAAATATAGAATATAAAACCGTGGTGAGTGGAAGAGAGGGAGGACAAGAGGTAAGAAAGTTCCCAGTTCTAGAGATTAGAGAGGAGATAAAATAAAAGGAAGAGTTCTGTGTTAAGATGCTAAAATCTAAAACATGCCTGTGGAAGAGACACTAGGTGCACTACAGGCTAGGCTTTTTGAAACATAAAGATAACCTCTTGTTTTTTTTTAAAGAATATTGCAACTAGAAAGACCAGCAAGTACTAAAGCGTGTCCGGTATGGCTGACAGGCACGAACCACTAAGTTTTCAAAACCCTTCAGAGACACCGAGGATCTGATGGACCATTGTCACAGTTGCTAAGCAGCTGAAACAACTGGCAGGTGAAGTGGCCAGAGCCATCATTTCAATGGCACACAGAATTCAGATCAGTAGTACCACCTCTGGAGGCCTTGCCCAAACAAGGAAAACCAAAGCAAACATAGCCATTAGTTCAATAAATGCAGAGTGGACTGGGAATCCTCGTTAATTCTTTCTCTAGGGGAGCACTCACTAATTTGTTTGTCAGAAGCACTAGGAAATAATATCCAGATGAGTGTGACCTAAGCCATAGGACTTGTTCTCACTCAACTTTGCAAAATAAGAGCAATTAAAGAGGCAAAGAACATACATCCTCCTAAAAAGCCATTATTTTAAAATACTATTAAAAAAAATAAATTACAAGACCCGATCAGCTAGAGAAAGGACGTTGTGTTCTTTCTGTGTTTTGAGCACACAGCACTTCCCCCTACTATTATTAGGACTTATTTTGTTTCAGGAGCAGAAAACCAGATGGTAATCCCCAGTCTCAATAAATGGGGGTCTCTCTGTGTGCTGTTTTCTGCTTGCCCAGCCCTTGTGTTGCCAACTCATGGCTCAATGCAGGGGAAGAAAACCAATATTTTTGGCAGAAGAAATTGTTCCTATTTAAGGACAGATGTTTATCTCTGTCATTTATTAAGGTCTGTATGTTGTTAAATGCTTGGTAAGAAGAATGGGGAAAAAATTAAAAATTGAATGATCAATTTCTTCAGCAAAAAGGGTTGCCCTGTCAGGGCTGAAGAATTTCACATGCTTATGTACTTAGTGTTCATAGTATGCTACTATAAAACTAAAGTAGTTTCAGAATTTCTTAAAATAAAAATTGTTTAGAATTAGCTTAGTAATTTAGTAAATTGTAGTGTCTTTGCAATATGTTCAAATTAGAAAAAAACCCAACACTTATTTTAGTGTGTGTTGAAATATCCTTCAATTTCCTTCTGATAATAATTCTGATGCAGTAAAAGTTGTGTAAAGACAACACATTTTTAACCTGTACAAGAAATAAACAGGGTACAGAGAATATTCACACCAAGAACAGAGAGGCTTACTGGAACCAGTGGGATGAGAAAGAAAATTTCAAGTATGTACCAAAGGAAATGAAGTATGATTAGATCCTTGGTATTTTAAAAGCATTAGAGATTTATTTAGACCCTGCACTCTTTTCTGTGCAGTGGTCAGTTGAATGTCAGCCTCTGGTCTATGGAATATTCAAGGATTTCTGAACAATGAACCAACCTGAACAACTGTCAGGACTGAGGGGTGCACTTTAAAGAACAATATTATTTTGGTGTATTTGATGGAAATGCATTTTCTAAATATTGACATTTAGATTGTCTTGCTTATCTTAGGTGCTTGTCTTTACACACCCTGTACCTTCTGAAAATAGGTGGTGTTTTGTGCTCGTATTACAGTATCTGATGGCAAAGCAAACTCGTATAAAACAGCCACAATGACATAATTATGAATGTGCTTGATGTACCTCAGATCTCAGAGTCCAGCTCACATTTAGGTATCTGCTGTCTCCAAGGTGCTCTGGAAGGGATCAGCTGTAAATAATAAGTACCAAGGAGCTACACAAATAAATGCTTCTGACTGCTTCATGAGAACTGTTTTTTCTATTCAATTTCAGCTTTAAAAAACTTAATTCCTTATTTCCTGAAAACTAGGGAGGGTTGTCGGAAATCTAAAATTTGCTGCTGTAAGTTTCAATTTTGCAAATCCAGCCTTTATACTCAAAGAAATTCCCATGCTGCTGGTATCAGTGATAGCCATCTCAACACCTACATTTTAATACCAGCAAATGAGTTGAGTAATTCACACAAGACAGAACATCTAATTGGTGCTGTTCATGCAGGTGCCATCCTGGCAAAGGCTTTGACCTTCAGCAATTCCACCTGAGTCAGCTTTCTGGGTCAAACCCAACATTTGAGTCAGCTTTCTACACCTGCTAGCAATTTTGGAAAGGCAAAAGTTTGAGGGGATTTAATGTTGCTCTTTCCTCTTTGAATCTAAAGTAGAAAACTCAACCGGTGGAGCTTAATTTCACCCTGAACAGTTGACTCCAAGAGAAAAATATGGATCAGAGCTGCAATTCTGTTTTAAATGGCAGAATATTTGATAATGGATAGTAATTAAATTTAAAAGGGGTAATATTAAATGACCTTAATCTTGCTATGACTGCCACTTCACTATAAAAGATGACTGGAGGACTGTTGATTGTGTTCCTTTGGGATCGAGCCATGTTTTACAAAAAAAAAAAATAAATTAAGACAATTCAAAGAGTGAAAAGGGGATTCTGAAATCCACATAAAGGCCACTGGTTTGTTTTCTTTCTCTTTCTGCTTTGCTTTCTGGTTCCTTAAGTATCTTTCTTTTTTTCTCATGTTTTTTCCCAGAAATATCTCAAAGGAAATTTTAATTGTTCTAAGGTGTTTTTTGAACCTCCAACCTATACTTGGTGCCAGAAAAGGGGCACCATGATATGAGACCCCAATACTAAACTGGAGCATTTTCCATGAAACTTACCTAAACCTGCAGAAAGCTTACCTAGACCTACAGGAACCAAAAGCTTTTTTTTTTTTCCCCATGAGAGTTATAAATCCCATGCAGTGAAAACAGTTAGGTTTATCACAGTAATTTCTTGTGTATAGGGACACAGTGAGTTATTTGAAGGGTGGGTAAATAAGTAATCATTTTAAGATACATGGGGCTTTCCTGGTAGTTAAACTTCTTACCTACTTGTCAGACACCAAATCCTCTCCCAGTAAATACCCTGCAGCCAGCTGTTGCCATCTGTGCATGCCCAGCAGGTATTCATTCCCCAGTACTGGTCAGAGTCTACCTTCACTTCTTTCTCCACCACAAAAACAGAAGTCACTTTTTACTTTGTCACACAAGAATTGAATCAATATATAACAATAAGTTTATAATAGTCCCTTTGGGACTTGACCATGTGAAGGGACAGTGTGCTCTAATGGTGTGATAGCCCTCATGTGAACGCTTGCCAGACAGCAAGGAAGATGCAAACAGCAAGATATTACATTCAGTCCTCCAGCACTTCATTAGCAAAGAGGTGTTTGAACATTCAAAGATGCAAAATGCTCTATGCAATAGAATTTTGTGAAATTAAAGTACAGCCACCTCCCTTCTCATCTTTAGAAAAACATGAAATGAGGTGGCTGGATTTTGAGTTACCAGTTTTAACAACAGAGCAGGAAGGAAGGGAGTTGTTTGCATACATGTGCTTTCACTAACAGTGTTTGCTCTGTTAAGAGCCTGTCAAAGCAGGGGTTTTTTGTTAAACTAGGAATCCGCAAAGTGACTTCCATAAAAAACTTAATAGCAGACTCCCGTGTGTGTGTGCAGTCAGTGACAGGAAGCAGTTAACTGAAGACCCTTAGGGGTGTTCTGTGTTGCAGAGAAAATATTTGTACCCAGTAATGGCACAAGTCCATCTCAGATATCCACACAAGCACCTCCAGCCCTCAGTCAGAAACTACTCAATCAGTGCTCAGGCTGTCACTGCACAGAACTGAAATCTTGGTGATCCAAACAGACAGGAACACTTCAGGGGGAGGAACATGAGATTTGATAACAGTGCAACACAAAGCACCTACACCCCAGCACACCTCAACATCACCCAGCAGGACATGTGGGCTAGAGGAGCAAGTACAGATTTGGATTTGGCATACTGATTATTGGAAAGTTAAAAGAACAATCTTATCAACAACTGGAAGAGTTGCCTAGTAAATATTACCCCTTCCAATGCATCTTTACCTCCTCATTTCAAAAAAGCCCTGTGCTTAGACATGGTAAACAAGATCCACATCCATTATGTCCACAAAGCTCCCGATGAGCTCACTAGTTTGCATAAGAAAAACCTTCAGTTTCTGCTCAAATCCCCCAACTCCCCTCAAAAATATAAGACAGTGAAATCAAACCAAACGCAACAGTCCAGTCCAGGGGCTAGGTTACTTTTGGGGATTTCCTACAGAAACATGAAAACAACTGAAAGTTCAGATGGCAGAACAATCTTTTGTCCATCCCAGTTGCAGCATACATCAGTGGGGCATTTCTCAGTCCCCTGGAGAAATGCCAGGCAGCAGCAGGGTAATTCAAAACAGCCACCACCAGTGTCAGCCTGCAGGGTGGGAAGGAGGTGCCTGTGCCAGCAGCCAGCCCTCACAAAGCCCCTGTGTCTCACCACTCACTGCTGCAGGAACTGGCTCCATAGCCCTGGTGGGACACTGCTTTGTGGCATTATTCAGCTCACCATGGACTTCCTCACTGCTGCTGTCATGGCATGGTGGGGATCTAATGTCAGCAGCTGCCATATCCCTGCTTCTCTTGACCTAAATCCAGGGAAACTCTGGCCTGGGACTGAGCATCACCAGTGGAAGAGGCAGACTTCACACAGATAAACAGGGTAAGAAGTCCTGAGAGCAATCACAGAACAAAGCAAACTCCATCCCCAGCATTAGTTATGGGCTTCCCGCGATGTTTTCTAGTATCAATTTCCTACATTCCCAGAATTCTGCATAATTCCTCACAGTGTTTCCCAGTAGCCAGCCACAATGGGGCCACAACACTCAGGTGTTTCCAACATCATGACCCCAAACTCAGCTCTGGGCAAGAGTGGGAGACCTCATTCCCAGCAGAGTGAACATGACTCAAAGCAGCTGTGGTGCCCTGCTGAAGTGCTCTTACACCCACAGGGGCCAGGGCTGCCTATGGGGGATGGCTGAGTGTACAGGCTGGCACCAGGGCAGAATTTAAGGGAGCTGCTTCCAGCTGGCCCATGACCGACCCTCAAGTACAGAAGAACTCACTGTCACTGCAGTCCTAAATTACTTGCTCTTCCCTCACCGTGAGCAAAAGCTGAGCAGCAGCTGCCTGCAATGGCACACCCATTGCTCCCCAGCAGATCCAGTTTAACATCCCAACACTGCCCACTACATGGCAGGGCCAGGCACACAGCAGGCTGCTGCACACCTGTGTGGCAACACCAGACAGAACTCCACTACAGCATCCCGCTGTGAATCCAAGGAAGGTTTTGCACTCATCCTTCAAATTTTTGGAGGGGGATTGTCTAAGGTAAGATCCCAGCCCCACCTGCAGTTCAGGAGGGCACTGACAGGTCAAAATAACAACTTCACTCTTTTCTAGAAGAGCAGGAGATTACTGTTGTTTTGATTTGTGGTATGACTGGACTGCAGTACAGGCTGTGGCATCTCCCCATTCTCACAGACAGGGTATGTGAAGATGGGTCTCATCATTCTGGCTTCAGGACATGATCAATAGCTAAGGCAAACTGAGGAAGATCAATGAGTTGTTTTCTTCTTCGTTATCCAGGAATATTTTTTTTTCCATCTGAATTGAAGCCCTTATGATTCTTATTGCAAGATAACCAAATGGGACCAGCAGAGAAATTAGGGAACATGATGTAACAGTCCTTTAGGATATAATCTAAAAGCCTTTTCTTGCCACAAAATTCAAAGCAGCCAAACCACAGGACAAAAACAGCTCAGAGCCTATTGTCTACTTTTCTTACACTGACAAAATGCTGATGATCTTCTCTCCATGGAAAAACAAGTCCAGAGAGTCACCCCTCAAACATGCTTTTTTATACTCCATTTTCCCCATTTCTATATTCATTTCCCCAAGTATGTCCTCTAAAACATCTACTGATGTACCATACTTTACATGGAAGCAATTAGTTTTAGAAATTAACCACAAGGCACATTTAAATCTATATTACACTTGTATCCAAATCATCACCATGTTCTGATGGTTATATTATTTATTATGATTTAACTACTACCAGCCTGTTTAGAAGGAAAACAACTCTCATAGTGGACCCAGCCATTTTAAAAGTTATACGTAAGTTTCCTTCCTGTAAGTGAAACAGCTGCAGTATAGATGAATGTCAGATATGAGATCCTTATATGAAGCATAGAGTTCAAAAAAGGTGAACCTTGAAGTATTATTTCCAGACAAGACATTGTTACCTCTGACATCATCTTTATCAGGAATGTGTATCCTCCAATGTGTATCCTCCAAGACATATGCCAGGTAAACCTAGTGCTTCTCAAAGGTGACAAAGATGGAAGGATTTTTTTGTCATTATCTACACAGCTGTTTAAAAGTCTGTTTGAAATTTCAGGTCTGGTTGGAAGGCAATAGCAGTCATGGTTTCCCTGAACAAAATCTCCAACAAGAACTTCACTTACAAACATGCTGTCTGGTGGTCTGTGCTGGTTGGACAGCATTGATGTGAACAAGTGGCATCTCAGCTTCCTAAGAATCATTAAAAAACATAGGTAAGAAATGCCTAACCAAAATAAAAAATATCCATTATCAGCATTTAGGCAGACAACTCCTCAACAAGCACCTTCTCTTTCCTTCCCAGGTAGCTCCAAAACCATCCTTGCCAGGTGTTTCTGCTTGAGTTTGTTTTAGAGCACCAACACATGGGGGCTGATCTAGCAGCTTTCATCATTGATTTTTGTTGCTTTACTGCTTACAAAAGATCTAGGATCAGACCCACACAGTAGGAAGCACAGCATTTTCCCTGCACTCTGGAAACCCCTCAAGAATTCTGATGCAGACACAGCCCGTGTCCTTGTAGCTTTTCCATGGACTCCCATGAGTCTCACAGAGATCCTTCAGTTGAAATTCTGCTTACAGACAGCAGGCATATCAGATGGATTCATACTGTGGAACAGGAGCCACTCATTCACCTCCTGCCCAGGCTTCTCTTTTCCATGTGCTCTTTCTACCTACATGAAAACACTGTGCTTCAGATAGATTTAAAAAAAAAAACTTTGCCAGTACAATGGGACCTAACGCAGAAATATATGATTGTCTTGATTTGGAAGAAGAGAATTGAAAGAATATGATAGATGCTAGTCACATCTCATCAAGGGATAAAGAAAATAAATCACAGGTCAAATACTGCTCTCTCGTGCTCTTCTGCAGCCCTGAACTCTAAGTCTCCATAGCAATAACACTAAGTTTGGTCTCAGACCACAGTTTTTCTGACAAAACACTGGCCAGGAAGCAGACCACATTTTCTACAAATGCAGTATATCTGTTCTCAGAGAAGTGAAGAGGTCACTTGTTTGAATGTCTTGAAACATTTTCTCTTCCTCTCTCTATCAGAGGGGTAAAATTAATTTGATCAGTTATACCTATCCCATCACTGGCCTTTAAATCAAACCCATCCACTAATTTCTCATGCTCTATTCAATCAGGACCGAGTTAGACACAAGAAAATGTGAAAAAATACACATTACACCTACAAAACAAAGAGCCAACCCACCAGGGTTTTGACTAAATGCTTTTTCTGAATTTGTAGAAAATGCTCATGCCAACTGGAACCACTTCTCTTTTTCCAGGAACATTCAGTTTTGGTGTTGTTTTCTTCCTGGGAAAACTTCAGATCTGGACTGGTGTCGCGGCACGCTTCGATACTGCTGCGATTTGCGGGGTGCGCGGCACGTTCCCCCGGGGCCCTGTGTGCCCCACAGTCACCGTATGATCAGCAGAAAGAAAGCAAGAAGGGCCTAGCTTGAAGCTCCAAGAGCCTTTTATTAACTTGAAGGGCAGAGCAGAGGCTAGGATTGAAAATCTCTCAAAGTAAGTCCTTTCAAAAATCCCCCCAGTGGGGCAAAACAGTGGGTTTTAAGAGGCCACTTAGGGGTGGGAATTTAGGGCAGGGATCCAATGAGGAGAGGGGTGTCAGGTGGGGATTACAATACTGAAACCAATAAGGGAATGCAGAGGGAGGGGGGCAACCCAAACAACTAATAAGGTATCGAAGACTGGAAGATTGATAAGGAATAGTCTGGAAGAAAAGGCAGGATTAGGGAAAGATTGATAGCTATGTAAATGAATCACAGTACAGGGAAGGGGGAGGGGCACAATCCAGGACCAGATTAAACCAGTTAACATAAAAGCACATCACAACAAACTGGCATCTCTGGTTACTTCCCTTGAGCCCAAGTGATCCTGTCCTGTTCTCTCTCCATTTGTGAAATGATAGTGGTAGGTACCCCAAACAGGCAGCTTTAGGTTCAGTTCAAAGACAGGATTAAATGTAGGTCTTCTATACCCTGGGGAAACAGTCCACTCACTCCTCTGGCTGTGGTTAATCAATCTCTCAGATTTCATGGAAAAAATAAAAAGAAAAGAAAAAAAAAATTCTGGCCTTCTCCATTGTGAATGAGAACGTTACAGTTGCAAGAAGCCAAACAGTAAAGAAAACATTCTTCCAACTCATGTTGTTCTACCAACAGGGAGGGTATGTACAACTTGAACTGAAAGCGGTTTGCTCTTTCTTTTCCTAAAAAAGGTCATAGAATCTGATAGTTTTAAAAATGGCTTATATAAAACCAGACTTACAAAACAAAATTTGAATGCACCCTAAGTATAAACCCCAGGTTTACAATAACCATCATTATAATAAAAATCTTCCCAGTTGCTGGGTTTTCCTAATTAAAACATAAATTCTCAATATACCCAGATCTAATTTCACAGGGGCCCAACCCCTTTTCTTCATGTTCCCTCCCGCTTTGGATTTGGTTATTTTTCCATCGTAAATCAGAGAATCGGAGCGGTCGGCTCCCGAGGAATGAGCCTGGGATCGGGGCTGCGCGGAAGAGGGTTTGCCTGCTGACCGGGGGGAACCACCCACACGCTGCAAGAACGGCGTGGGGGCCCGGGCAGAATCGGAATGGCTCCGCTGCCACCCAGGGGAATGAAGTGAAGTGGAAACTAACAGCTGGAAATATTGCCGAAGAGTCAGGCTTCGATTCCTGCAGACCCTGTGGATTCTCTAATCCTTGTCTGCTCAAGTAAAAGTTTTCAATTTGCCTCTATTTGCTACTGGCTGGGAAAAAAGTTGATGCAACACAGACCAAGGTGTTAACAACGCTTTTGGTTATATCTCCCTGGTCACTCCCAAAGGACCTGGCCGACACCCACAGGGGGTGCAGTCGTGGTCTGGGATTTTTCAGAGCCCTCTCACTTTTTCATGGTTCTTCCCTCACGCTCCCTCCTGTCTCAGTGTGCTCTAAACTCCTCCTCTGAGAGCTTGTTCATTAATACAAAGGAGCTATTGGACTCTGAGGAGCACATTTCTTCTGCCCAGAGAACATCTGCAATCCTAAGCAAGCTGAAGCAAAACTGTGCAACAACACAGGGATTTCAGAACAGGTGTCCAGCTGGAAAAGAGAAGGTGAAGTTGTTGTTCTATATCAAGTGCACATTTATCTTTTTTTGTGCATTGACTCATCTTCACAGACAAGCCCTAGTGTTACTGTAGTGAGTCATCAAAGCAACTTTATTTATAATCACTCTGCCTGATGTTTCAAAAACACACAAGACCTAAACCTTATTATAGCAATACTAAATGACTTGATGGTCTCCCAAAGCTCATGCTTTGATTTGAAATTCAAGAGCATGACAGAGATTTAAAGGAGAAATAGTCTTGCGAATAGAGAGCACTGAGGCTGAACCTCCAGATCAGATCATCAGCTGCCATTTTAGTCAAACTAAAGGTACAGTGGATAAGCAAACATTTCTGTGCACTGGCCATTTAGATACACAGTACCATGGTGTGAATGGATGAAACTGTGTCCCCTACAAAGCTCTTCTGCTCAACCATCCTTGTCCCTCTTCTAGCTGCAGATTTTGGAGTAATATTTGCAAACTAACAAAACCAGTTCCTGGACTCAGGCATGTATTTTAGATTTACTTGATGCAAGCTGTTACAGACTAGAACTTTTCCCAACTGAGTGTGCAGGTGTGAAGAGGTATTTATGTACCTCATATCCTATTACAGGCAGTGCTGGATGGTCCCAGTCTGAAGGAAACATGATGTATGTGAAGGAGCATTTATTTGATTGACTGTTTGAAACAAATTTGACTAAGATTAACAAACTCAAGGAATTTCCACAAGAGAGTCTCCTGATCATGTTTCAGGGACTGCCTCAGAAAACTTGTGTGTTTATATTCTATATAAAGAATATATGAATATCTATATATGTTCTCTCTTACTAATGCAAGCTACAAGTAAATGTCCATTGTTATAGTGCAACTCTGCAGCAAGATGCATCACACTGGGCTTTCAGCTAAGTGTTAGCTTTTCCTTCCTTGCCTGGCTATGTGCCTATAAACATGCCTAACAATATCATAACCTAGACCTATCTAAAGAAATTACCAACAGCTCTTCAAGTATGATCCCTGCATTACCTCCTCTTACCACAGCCAGGCCATACTGGCCTCTTCAGGCCAAAAAAATAAAAAGAAAATGTTGTGGCACAAATTGTTCACACAATGCTGGTTGACACCCTAAGAAATTATCAAAACTATCGCTTTCCTCAACTGGGAGAGGATTCAGAGAAGGAAAAGATCACCTAAACCACAACAGATTATCAACATCTGCTTTTGCTTTTCTTCTTTTTTACTATTCTTGACTGTTATAAGACTCTACCCATCCCTGCTCCAACAGGACTGCACAAATTCCCCCTCACTGATAGCTCTGCTTTTCCAGTCCCACTCTTCTGCCTGCTCTAGGCTACAGCATCCAAAACACAGGACATCAGCCTTATTCCCTGATGTTTCCAGCTCACCAGCAAGCTGTGTGGCAAACCAAAATTGTCTTCTCCAGGCTTTATGGCTATGCATGCCTCCATTGGACCTGCTCTTCCACCTTGTCACCAGTACCAGACTTAGTAGAATAACATAAAATACAACCCTAGAAATCCCTTTATGGTGTTTTTCCATCTCCATCAGACTTTTTTGAACAACCCCAGCGATGTAACTTGTCATCAGCAGAAGGTGGGAAGCTGCCCTGGCAGTCCCCAGGCCACTGGGATGTCTGCTGAGTGCACTCCCCTCGCAGCATGCCTGCCACAGTGACAGCCTGCCAACGCTGTCAAACCCACCACCCAGCCTACCTGCACCCAGTCTACATCAGCAGATCAGTGAGTCACTCTGAAGCAGGAGAGGACTCAATAAACAGACATTATTTTCCACAGTGAGGAAAATAATGAGCATAACACCCCGTACCTTTTCTTGTTCTGTTTCCTACTGCCACTTACTGCAGTGCTAGGACTTCTGCAGATTTTTATCACAGAATGAAGATTCAGGTGTCCCTGGACCATTTTTTGAAAGAGAAAATAAATGCACTATGAATGAGAAAGCAGGTTTTTGTTCCCTGGGAATGCTGCCCAGGAGAGCAGATGTCACTGTGAAACCCTGTGGGATCAGCCTCCTGTGCTTCTCCTAATTCCAGCCCCTCCTCTGTTCTCTGCTGCTTCTACTTCACGAATTTTGCCATCACTAAGGAGGTATTTGTGCAGCCTTTCCATGCTGTGCTGATTGCCTGATTATCCCAACTTCATGTTGTCCTGGTTTAGGGCAAAATTTGGGAAAGAACCTCCTCTGAGAAAAGTGGAAAAAACTATTTATTTAACAAACAAAAACCCACAAGCGTTAACAATTGAATAATATGAAACAATAAAACCTCTCGCCGCTCCAAAAGGGATGAACAGAATGGAAGTGTCCTTGCCGTGGGTGTGCTCAGCTCTCAGTCTCTCTCAGGGGGGGCCAGGCCCCGGTGGGCCGCAGGGGCCTCTCTGGTCCTCTCAGTCCAGGGCAGACTTCAGTCCCAATAAAAAGGCAAAGACTCTGTCCAGGAACTTTCTCTGCTTTAATTAGCCAAAAACCAATTAAAAAAGGAAAAAGGAAAAGAAAAAAACTCCATCCGTCTGTCCAAAGACAGCACTGTCCGAGCAAAGGGATAAAAGAATGTGGAGGAGTCAGAGCAGTTTCTCCAAACAAACTGCGCGCTCCTTCCCTCTTTGCTCTGGCCTTAAAGGTACAGAACATAATATCTACACAAACAGGGCAGACAATGTGGGGATACAAGCATCATAAAGTCACCCTAAGACAACGTTTTCTTCCCTTCACATAGAATCTATCTCCAAAGCCACCAAGCCTTAGAGGGTTGCTGACCTGACTTCCAACCAGCACAAGTTCTTCTTGTGGCATTGAAAGAAGAGACCCTCTCCTCTGATCTTGTGATGGTAGCACAGGGAAAACACTCACAGGCACCTGAAGTGCTGCCTGTGAAAGTTTTGGGGAGGTTTGTGGACATTTTCTTAACTGTGCCTCACTCCAAGTGGTGATACAGAGCAAACATTTGGATCCCTTTATAGTGGTGTAAAAGAGGCCTATGACAAAACCAGGCCTCTTGGAGCTGCAGAGTCCTTCTCCAGGCCTCTAGACTCTGCCTAACTCCCACAACATCTTTTCTGTTTCCCACCAATGTGACACAGCACCTCATATTTCAATCCCACCCCAGATGCTCTCACTGTTTTGCTGCTTGCCAGAGATGCTCAGGAAAATTCCTGCCTCTCCTCTCAACCTGGCAGCTGGTGCTGCCCACCAGACAGCAGCAGCAGAAGATGCTTCAGAGGCTGGGGAAGCCCAGAGCCTGCAGAGGCCTCAGAAGCCTGGCAGTCTCTCCAGTGAATGCCAGATTCACCAGCTCCCATGCACTGATGTGCTCAGATTATGCTGGATGACTCAGACTCAGCTTTATCACCAGGGAAGATGTAAGGATAAGAACTCCACATGTTCACTTACAAGAGCACAGTGATGAAGCAGAGCCGTGAGAAGATAAAAGCCAGAAGGAGCTGCTGAGGTAGTGCTTGGTCACTGTCTGAGCACTGATTCCCTGGTCTGCTTACAGCTCACTTGCCTTGAATAAACTTCTCTTTATTTCCAGCTGCTGAACAAGGACACCAGAGAAGCCATGTGCTTCTTCCAGCCCCACACCTGAGGAGGAGACATCCTACCTACCTCTTGCTCCCTTGGACTAGTTCTGGAAGATACTACAGGGCAATGCACACCATCTCCTCTAGACATGAATGACATACACACTTTTTAATGTTTTAATCAAGGCTGCCTTCCACAGCTTACAGCCTCCTTCAAATATAACATATCACGAGCAACCATCACTGCACACAATTTCTTTTTAAGCTCTGCACAGGATGTGTATGTGCCAGAGAAACTCAAATACAGTTCATAATGGGCTTAAGCTACTATGTCCCTGACCTTTTTCCTTCCCTGCTCCTCTCCCTGGAGGCAATGGCCACAGCAGTTTGTGGGGGGAAAGGAGAGGGAGTTTTTGCTCGGAAAAGGCCTAGCTGCATGGTACAGTCACACCCAAGGAAAAGCAGAGTCACCAGCATGTCATGCTCACTGTGCACCAGGATAAAATTAATTCATCTAGAAAATCAACAACCACCCACAACGTGTGCACAGGAGGGACACCATATTGATCTTGAATTATCCAGTATCATTCCCTTCAACGTATTTATATCCTTATTTCAGTCCTTTATTTCCTAATTACAAATATATAAGGAAGGTTCCCATATCTACAGTCTTAGTTCAGCATGTCGTAATATCAAAGAGACATTACTTTAAAAAGTCTCTACTTAGACCAGAGCCACCAGTTTTGTTTAGTTCACAAAAACTGCTTCCATCCTCTTTAATGTTTCACTTCCTTTCCCTTACCTTCTTCCATTGTTAATAGATGCTGTCTGTACTCCATGAAATGTTCCCTCATTGTTTCCACTTTCAAGCATAAGAGGATTTTCAACGGCATTTTGGAAGAGCAGCTGCATGACAGTTAGTTCTCCCATAAGTATGTCAGGAGGTAAGTACACAGATTTTTTTACTTCTGAAGTCTCTCTCATGTTTCTCTGAATCCACTTGAAATTCAAAAGTGTGCAGATGAATTTCAAGCCATAGCACCACATCTGCAGAAGTTATAGGGGCAGCACCTTGTTCTGGAGAAAGGAGAGAGATATTTGTTAGAAATTGGCTTTGGGTCACATGGGTGTCACAGACAGGTTGGATTTAGCATCTATACAAGTTATGGGGAAAAGCCAGTGATTCAAACCAGTCAGATCATGGGCTTGTCTCTGAGCTGTATCAGGGTGCCTCTGATGTCTTTTAGGGAATTTTAGAATCACAGAATAGTTTGGGTTGGAAGGGACCTTAAAGAGATCATCTAGTTCCAGTCCTTCTGCCATCAGCAGAAATACTCTCCACATACTGCTCAGATCTCTGTTCAATCTGGCCTTGAGCACTCCCAGGGATGGGGCATCCACAGTTCCTCTGGGCATCCTGTTCCAGTGCCTCCCCACCCTCACAGTAAATAATCTCTTCCTAATATCTAATTTAAGATTACCTTCTTTCAGTTTAAAGCCATCACCCCTTGTCCTGTCACTAAACACCCTTTGCCAGTCCCTGGAACACAGCAGGTTGGAGAGCCTCTCTCATGTCCATCTCTTCTCTCTGTGCCCCCCACCAAGGACTGCTGGTGACTGCAGTGCCATCTGATTACTTGTGCATGTCACCCCCCTTCAGCCCTGCCGTGCCACCCTCCTTGCTCCCTGATGCCCTTCATCCTCCTCTGACTACCCTCAGAGGTGGAATAGAGGCTCCCCAGAAGAAGAAAGTGCAAATCCAGGCTCTGGAATTATTTCCAAGTGAGCTTATAGACGGCAATGGCTCCTAGTTTGATAGTTTTGATGGGAAAAGCAGGTGATTTTCTGGAATTTGTTTTTCAGCAGAAGTATGCAGAAAGTGAGCTCTTCTAACACACCAGAACTTTCAAATTAAAATGAGTTTTCAAGAAATTCCCAAGCCATCTGTAAAGCAGCCTGTTTTCAGAGCTGTGTTTCCTGGGAGCATCGAGGAAAATCAGAAAAAAATGCAAAAATGTGCAAGGTGATGAAGAAAGTACTGGGAGAATATCTGCACCCCTTTTATTAAACAAAGCTAGCAGGTGCTAAGTTCAAGGCAAGGCAAAGGAGAGGCTCCCTCAAGCAATATCCCGTTCAGCTGTGGGAATATTTGCTACAAGATCTTGCGGAAGCTAAAATTTTATACAGATTTAAAAAGTAATGGAATAATTACTGAAAGAAAAACACATCCAGGGTTATTATATATAGTTACTACCTCTGGTGCAGGAGATCTCCAAGCCAAAATTTGCTGCAGGCAGGCAGAACAGTATTTTAGAAAAGTGTCACTACAACTCTGCCTTGAGCTTCTAATTTTGTTTGGGCACCTCTATGATCCAGTGATAGGGACAGGCTCTGGGATACCTCTTGTCCTGATATGATACAGTCTTTGCTACATTTTGGGGTAAGAAGAGCAGGAAGGGAGTAACAAGCATTGGGTGCTTGGCACGAGAGGATGTTCACTTGCTTCCTATATTCAACCCAGTGGTTGTGCCCACCCAGCACCATCGGGCAGCTTTCCATCCTGCCCACGGAGTGGGCATCAGTGATGGACAGATGGTGCAGAACGATGGACACGGGCAACGAAAGAGGCAGATGAGGTTCTGGCAGTGCCAAACGCATTTGCAGTAACCCTGCAGCACTCCCTGCCTCACACATCCTCCTGCAGCTCTGCCTGCTGTGGGTCCCACTCCGCACTAACCCGCACCTCGTGCTCAGCAGCAGCGATTAAAGCCGGACTTTCTGGGGAGGGGGCACTGACCTGGCTGCGGTGCAGATGCCCATGAGGGACAGGACCCCGCAAATCCCGCGCTGCGGGCAGTTCGCCCTGGGCGAGCTCGGTGCCGCGCCGCTCGCCCTCAGCCCCCCCGGCCCAGGGCTCCGGAGCCGGGCTGCCTCCTCCGGGCTGCCCGCCCCGCAGGAACTCCCGGGGTGGGCGGGCACCGCCACCTAGGGACAGGGACAAGGCTCTGGCAGGGGCTGGCGCTCTGGGAAACGTCCTGACAGCGCTCCATAGACTCCTTCTCCGCCCGGCACCGGCGGCAACGCAGGGAAGTTCGGCTCACTTTCCTTTTGGGGCACGCTTAGTTTGTATTCTCCTTTCATCATGTGCCATCTCNTCCCGCGCTGCGGGCAGTTCGCCCTGGGCGAGCTCGGTGCCGCGCCGCTCGCCCTCAGCCCCCCCGGCCCAGGGCTCCGGAGCCGGGCTGCCTCCTCCGGGCTGCCCGCCCCGCAGGAACTCCCGGGGTGGGCGGGCACCGCCACCTAGGGACAGGGACAAGGCTCTGGCAGGGGCTGGCGGCTCTGGGAAACGTCCTGACAGCGCTCCATAGACTCCTTCTCCGCCCGGCACCGGCGGCAACGCAGGGAAGTTCGGCTCACTTTCCTTTTGGGGCACGCTTAGTTTGTATTCTCCTTTCATCATGTGCCATCTCCACTTTCAATGTCAATCGCAATGACTCTGAACACACACGTGAAGACCTGTCTGACAGCTGAAGAACAGATTGTCGCTTGGTTTTGCCCTGTTCCAAGGACCACTTCGCTTCTTGGAGATATCCAGACCAAAAGATGAAGAGACGTGGCACAGTCAGTCCTGCAGCCATGTTCAGGGGCTTCCCAAATCCACCTTCAGCTCCCATCCTGTACATCTCCCTCTGCTTCAGCTGTATCCATCAACATCTGCACTTATCCTTGTTCTTGCTCAGTGGAGAATCCCCTTCTTCCCACACTCTCCTCCATGCTGCTGTAGCACTGACTGCTTAAATTCAGTAAAGAGCTTTTCACTCCTATTGTGTCCTGGCCTGCAAGCCTTGCCCCTGCAGAACATGCTGCATTGCAGCACCAGTCACATCCCACCTGCTTTAGACATCAAGCAAACAGATACTTCACCTTTGAAGTTGGTCTCATACTGCCAATAATCTGCTTGAAACGAGAATGCCAGTCTGGCCAGCCTGAATTGCCTTCTCTGACTGTGCAGATGTTAAGGAAGGAACACAGTAGTTTGGAGACTACGAAAGAAAAAAAAAAAAGAGGAATTATCCATCAGAAAAAAATTGGCTTAGAGGACCTGTAGAGCAGCATTTTATTTGCTAACCAGGTGCAATTGCCTACACCTTGGAGTTTCCCAGTGCATTCCAGCTGAACCCCACCTCCATCAGAAGCTGTTTCCTGGACACTGCTCCCTCCTCATCACAGCACACATGGCTGGGGACTGGTGGGGTGGTGCATCCCCAGAGTCCCATCCATCTCTGCAGCCTGTGGTGCTTGCTGCCTCCTCCTCAGCCCTTCCAGGCAGGATTAGAGAACATCCCCACAGCTCTCCAAATGGTATCCAAATGTTCCAACTGTCAGCACATAGGAGAGCTTTCTGGCACAGTGTTCTGCTGTAAGTTAGGATTCCCAAAAGAAAAGAGCACCCTCCTCACAGATGCACACACAACATATTAAAAAAAAGAAATTAGATTAAAGAAATTTTGAAAGGCTCTAGTTTGGTTAAGAAAATAAACGACATTCAGGCCTCAACCTCTGATGGTCCTCTCATGAGTGATATAAGTAAAATTATGAGATGCTGCAGAGTACATCAAAATGCATGTGGGGAGACTCTGAGACAAGGCACAAGACATGCAGAAAGCACACAGACAGGGAGGGAGAAGAAAAATATTATCAGCTTCTAGAAGTTTCCTTAACAGTAGTCTTGAGAGGGAAACCCAAACTCTGCAGGAATTCCTGGACTGCTGTCATCATTTCACAGCCCAGAAAATTGTCCAGCTTCCAAATCCTCAGGGAAGAAAACAAGTCCTAAAAGGTTTGGATTTTCTTTTTGCCTATGCTCAAACCCAGGCATGCCATTTTCTGCCCTCTGAGTGTGCCAGCCCACAGACCAGGCACTGAGCAGACACCAGAGCCTGGTTAGTTAACAATAGTATTATTTGGTTGTTATCCATGTTTTACCTGTAGAAGTCAATACTTCTGAATTTGCCTAATAAAAAGGAAAATTTTTATTTATCGGTTCCCTAATAAACCCTCCACAAGTGTGGGAATAGATCACCTGGCTATTCAGTGATGTAGCTCATGCCACTGCAAGGAGCTGCTTCTCTTGATGAACAAGAACTTTCACAATCATCTTGAATTCACAATCATTAGAGGATTATGTTAATTTTTATGTTGGTTGATGGCACTTAGATAGAGAAGAGTCCTGCAAGTTGTCTTCCCAGTTATGTAATGAAGATTTTGCATTACGTATGAGTGTCATTAATTATTTTTCAGCTCAGGAAACTGCCTAGGTGCCACATGTTAATGGGAACAAGTAGAACTGAAAGTTGAGGGGAAGAAAAGAAAAACAATCCAAAATTCAGTCGGGGAAGGAAAAGAAAAGCCAGTGATCAGGAAACATCATGGATTTACTCAGACTGTTCAGATACAGCAGCAGGTGGAGAAGATCCTGATAGGAAAACTGTATTTTGATAGCATTGTCACAAAGTTTAGGTTTAGTTAGTAGCTTACAGCTTCATGCAGTGAAACCAATCACATCTCTGACTAAGGAAATGTACAGAGGACATTCTTTTAGTAAGGAATTTGACTTGCTCAGTAAAAAAACCCAACCAAACCAATCAACCAAAAACAAGACCCACAAAACAGACAAAAAATAGAGGAATTTTTAAAGACATTAGGATTGACGTGAGGACTTTCAGTCAAATAAGTCATGTGAAGGCAGAGGTTGTGTCACTGCTAAAATGAGGTCAGATTGTATGAGGATCAAAGAGGAATAAGGATATGAAAAAAGATTCTTAGAAGAAATTACTTGAGCTGAGAGACAAAACAAAGGTCAGTTGGCTTTCAGGACAGCAGAATGGATCACAGCTTGAGATGGATGCTACAGATCACAGTAAAAAAGCCCCATAAACCTGCAGGAATTTTTAACAGAAAAGCAAACTGGAAGTTGCAAGGGTCTATCTGCAAAATGCAGTTAGAAAGAGCCTGCAAGAAGCAAGAATGAAAGGGTGCACAAATTGTTTAAGCAGAGACAAATGTGACTTCCAACACCTCCTTTGGACTTAGTTAATGGAAAACGATATTGAAAATAAAATACAGTTAAGGAGACCAAAGCTGAAGATACAGACCAAGAAAAATTATTTACAGAACACACAGTGAAATAAAACGTCTCCTTGGGAGTGAGTAAAGACAAAGCTTCCCCCAGTGCTGGGAATATCACATGTAGATATTTCCTAAGAATTTTTAAGTTGAACACTGGCACACTGATTAATGGGCCCTCTGACATTGCTGTAAACCATCTGGAAGGAAAATCTAAGCTTATTAAGAACAGATGGATAAGAACCAGGTTAGCCTTCCCTATTGCTCCTATTTGCAAGCTAGATGTAAAAGTAACCTTGTAAAGACAGTTTGAGCTGTTCTGGGAAATCATGCCTAAGACTCAGCGTGCCAGACAACAGGTACTGAAAAATGGACAGGAACAACTAGAAAAAGCTGTTGCCTGAGACTTATCTCCTACAAATCCCTAACTAAAGACTCCTGCCCCTCCCCAAACCCTCAGCCCCCATCATTACCACAGTGATCTGAAACAGCCTTGTTAAATAATGCAATTGTTGAGCATGTCATACCAAGAACAATATCTGTGTTTTCTTCACCTGGCCCATACAGTGGTCATGCCAGGTTATGGGGCTCAGGTTGATTTTTAACAGCTTGAATGTTTTGGAAAATAGTATGTCATTCAGCATGTTCAATCAAGCGTTAGGTTTCTGCAGTTTAATCATCAATTGTTAGAAAGGTTTCTTAAAAATGCTGAGAAGTCAGACTTGGTACCAGTAAATGAAAAGAAAGCCTGAAAACTTGCTGAGGTGTTATTTAATAGAAAGCCTAGACCAGTTGCATGAATATGTAACCAACCAACCAATGTGTTAAAGCTAGGGATGCTGTGAAGCCCTAAGAGAACCACAATAAAATCAATTAGAAGTACATTATGATGAAAAGATCACTTGAGCTAACATCCTTGCAGGCAGAGACAAAGACCCTTCATTTGAACACATAGAAAAAATATATTATTTATACAAGTACAAAATGCACCCATTGATCCTTCTGAATTCTTGCTGGTCCCTGAAAAGCAAAAATTGCTAAAGAAGTTACTGGAGAAGCTGCTGATGCCCACATCAGTCTGTGCAGGAGATGACAAAGAGAGGCTGCTGCTGCAGAACAAGTCCACTCCAGCACCTGCCCATCCCGTGTCAGTCTGGCTGACACAGGAAGAAGCAAACTCCTCAGAAATCAGTTTGGCTACTCACAGTGTTCCTCAGGCCAGACGTTTTCCATCACCATCTTGGTGACTGTGAAACTGTCAGTCACATGAATGAGTCAGAAACAATTTAACCCTTTCTCAACAGATCTTTTTTTTTTTTCAGGGGAAAAAAAGTGAATGAAGAGCCAATAGATCCATGCTTGGTGCTTGCCAACTAGCATACATGTTGCTGATGGTTTGCAAGCATTTCTCATCTAAAAGGGTGCTGAGGAATGCTTTCTGCTCAGTACTTTGAAGGCACCCAGGTACCCCAGAGGCAGCCAGAGGTTCAGGTTGGGAAGAAATGTGGGTCTCATTTTCAGCCTGCGAGCCCTGTGAGAACAGATAAGACTTCTCACAACATTGTTATAAAAATGTAAATAACCCTGCACCTGCAAAACGTTTACACAAGTGTTGATTCTAATTAGCCAATCATGGTGATGGGGTGGTGATTGATTGACCAACTACATCCAACTGTGTCAAAATCTTTAAATAGGGTTTCGTTTGTTTTAATAAATTAGACCTCCTTAGTCTGGAAAAGAGAATAGACTCGTGTGGTTTTTATCGTAGCAACAACGACAAAGAAGCTTTAGCAGATTTATGATACTGAACAAAGGTCTCGTGAAGAAGTATTCATAGATTAAGTTGCTTTTCACTTTTACCAGCAGCTTCTGCTCTCAGTGCCTCACTGGCTGATATATTCCCGAGTCTCTTAGCTTTAGTCTCTAGCCCAGATCTGCTTGGGCTAGAGGTTCAGGATCTTCTTATGCCAGTTAAAAATCATGCTGCAGCCTGCTCAGCTCTTTGTGGGTGTTAATACAAGCAGAACTGGAAACCACTCATGCTGAACACCATATTTCGGGTTTGGGTTTTGTGGGGGTTTTGGCTAGGTCAGTTTTCAAGCAGGTGAATGCCCTGCATCTGCTTCTCCCCATCCAGCAGTGGCATGGGGGAAACAGCAGCAGCACCCACCTGGAGGTAGGACTCTCCTTTGGGAGCAGTGGCACAAAGGGAGGGTTGCAGAGGGTGACCCTGAAAGAGCGTGGGCTCCTCAAGGAGAACTTCCATGTCAGATCCAGTACTCCAGCACCTGCAGAGCCCACAGCCACACCGCTGCACACTGTTACAGCTGCTCACACCATATCCTGCCTAATCTTCTCAATATAACACCCGGCACCTAATTCTGGAGGCAGCTGGAGGCTGTGAGAAATTCTCCCTGCAGTCAGAAATAGTTTTGACTTACTAGAAAATCTCATTTTCTTCCAAACTGTGCTTGTTTGCACCTGTCCTCTGTTTTCTGCCTAGTTTCCTCTTTTTCAGATCAACAACCCCTCCTTTTCCTGTGCTTAGCCTGCTTCTCAGCAGGATCTTCCTTACTTTCTCCTGCCTCTGATGAATTTGGCAATCATACTCTAAAGCCCACCTTGCTGGAAACAACTTTCTCCCACATGATGTGTAGTTTCTTCTGTCATGGAGGAGAAGAATGGGGGAAGATGATTTATACACAGGCAGCATTCCACAGAGTATTTTGTATAATAGCAAAACTCTTCCCAAACCCTCCATCTCCCCGCCCCTGTCCTGCCCAAAGGCTACATGGTCAAGCCCCCTTAAGCTGATGAAGCCATGGTGGAAATCTATGGAATGTTGCAAGGACCAATGCAAGGTGACAGCTGAAAATGGTCACTGTTCAGTCCCTTCCCATCCACTTTAAATTACTTTCATTTTTACTTCCTGGCTGTGTGGAAAGTTCTCTGCTCACCTGTGACTAGATCACTAATTAGCCGAACAACAACCTTTAGGCTTCTGCAAATGCAGTGAGATGTGAAAGTGCATGAATTAGTGCAGCTTAGGGTCTTATTGCAGTCAGCTCTGTCCAAATTTTCTAAAGGCACGGATAGTGCCTGAAGATAGCAACTTTAGGAGAGCCGATGAGATCCTACACACAGTCCTCCTCTTGGCTCCTCCCAGCTATGGCACACACAAGTGAACCACTCGTGATTCCTCTGCTGAATTACAACTTACACATAATGACTGTTTTAAAATAAACCATTCATTTTTGTTTCCATGCTGTCAATCATCCCAAATGTTATCCCATTATCCACCAAGTTTCAAGTAGTATGACCACAGTTCAAGCTTTCCCCACCATCCATCCTAGCTGGAGTACACACACCACTGGGGCACTTCTCCATCATCAGAAGTATCAGGCAGCAGCAGGGTAATTCAAAACAGCCACCACCAGTGTCAGCCTGCAGGGTGGGAAGGAGGTGCCTGTGCCAGCAGCCAGCCCTCACAAAGCCCCTGTGTCTCACCACTCACTGCTGCAGGAACTGGCTCCATAGCCCTGGTGGGACACTGCTTTGTGACATTATTCAGCTCACCATGGACTTCCTCACTGCTGTTGTCATGGCATGGTGAGGATTTAACTTCAGCAGCTGCCATATCCCTGCTTTTCTTGACCTAAATCCAGTGGGGACAGAGGAAGGAGAGGGTGTCACAGAGACATGCAGACTTGACACAGCAGAACAAGGTAAGAAGAGATGTCAGCAATGTGACCACGAAACAAAGCAAAGTTCTTTGCCAGCATTAATTACAAAGCATTCAGGATGCAGGAGCTTCCTGCCATTTACTTGAAAGACAGGCCATGATTCCTCTTTTGTGCACCATGAGGTATGTACTTTCACTTTTCCTTCTTCCACATCCCCTGCCCAGCCTTCCTTTGGCATATCAACACCATCACAGGCAAATCAACCCTAGGTGACCGTATCAGTGGATCAAGGTCATTTTAACTCAGCAGGTGTCACTGCATCACGGTATGCAATGCAGGTACATCCCCATTCCAGGCCAGAGATATGGTGAATGGTAAAACTTAGCACTGCTTCTGGGGAAAGAAGAGCCCCTAACAAAAAACTATGTCCCCAAAACCATCAGGGGATTGCTACTGGTTCACTGCATTACAAAGTGTTCTAAAGCTAAAACTAAAATTGAACAAACATTTAAAAAATGTACTGGAGTAATTTATTCAATGTGAATTCAAAAGGACATTCCACCATTCATTACAGGACCACACAGGTGGTGTCAATGCTGTACTCCAAGATATAGGCAGGGTAAACTTGTTGCTTCTCGAAGATGACAAAGATGGAAGGGTCTGTCGGGTCATCCACGCAGCTGTCATAAAGTCTGTTTGAATTTTTGTCTCTGGGTGGAGGTCGACAGTACTCAGGTTTCCCCTGCACAAAGTCTCCAACAAGAACCTGAGCTACGAACATGCTGTAGCGCTCACCGTGAAAGGAACAGAACTCATGGGAGTAGCTGGCGTCTCTGGCAAAGTAGCTTCCTAGGGAGCAGAAAAAGCCACAGGTCAGGCAATACACCAGCCAAGGGACAAACATGTGCTAACAGCACTTTGGCAGCCAGCAATTCAACCACCCCAGCTAGCCCTACAGTGTGTGGGAACATTATGGCCAGGTGTTCCCACATTGGCTTATTGTAAAGTACCGACAAACTGCAACCAAATTTTGCCATCAACCTCCCAGTCCCACCTGTCCAAGAGCAGGTACCTGAGGCAAAGAGAGGTGGTTTTAGCCCTTCCTAGAATGGGATTGCTGTGGGTGCTACCTGAAGCAATGCAGATGTACACAGGTAAGAGTGCCCTAAAGGCAGGAGTACCTGGGTCAGGAACTTCACACCCACATTCCCCAGCCTGGCTGGGGTCTGCAGTCCCTGCTGCAACAGCCCCTACACCCTTGTGCATTTGTACCTTTTCCGTACATTGTCCCATGAGTTCCACAGAGTCTCCAGTCAAAGTTCTGCTCACAGATGGCAGACACATTGGATGGCTCTGTGCCATGGAACAGAAGCCTCTCGTTTACCCCTTTCAATTGATTGAGCTTCTTCATCTTTTCTTTTTGCCTAGAGAAAAAACAAACAAACCAACAAACAAACAAACAAAAACTTGTTATCCTGGTTCAAACAAGGAAAATTTCCCAACTCAACTCCTCCTACTTCTGGGTCATGGAGGAACAGTGACACAAACCATTCCCAGTGGAGTTACTGCCTGCTTTGCAATTCTGCTGGTACCCTGCTGCACAGCTGGCTCCTGTCAGCAAAACAAAAAGTTCTCAACATCACTATGGACTGTGTCACCCACAACTTCATACCACATGGGAGAGTAAAGAGACAAACATCTCTTGACTGGGAACTGGTTAGTTCCCATGTTATATAAATCCTGAATACACAAATATGATCATAAAACTTAGCTGTATGAAGACACAGTGAAGATTGTATAATCTCTGCCCCAATCTTTATCACCAAAAAAGTCTCCTTTTTTTTTTTTTTTTTTTTTTTAAACTCCTGTGTGGAAGAGGCTAAAACCAAAAGAATAAGCCTGAAACACCAAAGGTCAGTTATGATGAAGGAAAAGCATTTACTTGTTGAATAACACTAGCAAGAATCACACACACATCTTTCTAGGGATAAAAGGCTCATTTCTACACATGCAAAAGAACATTGATGCAACTCTAAAAACCCAGTCACGGAGAGAGGAGCCCCAGTCCCCTTCCAGGACTGCCCCAGGGGAGCCTCAGGGAGCCAGGTTTTGGGCCAGTCATAAGTCTGGGCCACCAGCCAGACCTGGGCAGAGAGATATGTGGCAGCCTCACCTCTGCTGAACTACTGAATTTGGCAGCTCCAAATGTAGACTATGGAGGACAACAGATCAGGAAATACCAATCTTCTCATACAGTAAGGATAATGAAATAAAATATATACAAACCACTGAAAAATGTCCCAAAGTGTTGGGTTCTGGATTCTCTGCAGTTGGCTGATGCAGTAATTTTTCATTGTCTTCTCAAACAGACTCTCGATTTTTTTGTATTCTTGGGAATCATCACTGAGCTGTATCAACTGAAAAATTTTAAAGCACTAAAATTAAGGTATTACTGAGAGTAACAACTCCCAGTCCTTCCAAAGGGCTCATCCACCTTCTCACATCTGCTGAAAAGCCCTACCACAAAAATCAAAAGCTGCTTCTGTTTTTCCTGTTAACTCTCCTTTACCATCACTCCCCCTGTGGAAGCACAGGCACTGACTGAGGGAAATCAGTGCAATCCCATGAGAGCTTCCTTTAGAGGCTGCACCTCCACATCTTGGCTGTTTTTAGTTCAGAGTAACCTAAAGTTGAAATGCACAGTGGTATTCAGGCTGAAGCAGAGTGGAAGTTTCACCTTAATGTGACACTCTAGCTCCTTCCCTACAGGGCTAAGCTGCAGTTTTACCACAGCAAATAACATCCTGCCCCAAACTGACAGAGGAAATACCCCCTTAAGATGCAATTAATCTGGTTTATCAGAGGATGAAGTGCCTTGGGAGAGTGTAAAGGACAGGTATGAGCAGCAATGGCCTTTCTTACCCTGTGTGGTATCATAGGGGTTCTCAGAGAGCCTCCCAGGAAATGCACATCTGTTCTAAATATGAAACTGTCAGTCTTGTTTCACATCATAGTTGCTTATTTTACAAGACACATTTAAAAGCTGGTAACATCTCAATTGCCTTGAATTATGCTCTTGGAAAAATGAGTACAGGACAGAGCTCTCTCACCCACTGGAAAACTGGAAAGTCCTACCTCGAACCCGATATCAGGTAGTGCAGTTTGGTCCCACTGTGGAGGATAGGCAGGATGTGATAGAGACTTGTTTTGGCTACAGAATAGAAAAAGGAGCCAGTCAGCTGGTGGTACTCCTGACCAAATCCCCGTTCTGGAGAATCTAACCATGGACTCTAAAGCAGCCTTCATGCATCCATTCGAGAGCTATCGTTTGTTTTCTTTTTAAATTAACACAACTTAGGTTGAACCAACACTTTAATTGAACGTTCAGCCTCACATGCACTGTCTGCTGGTGAATTTGTAAAGCAGAGACAGCTCTTATTAAAATAAATTAGTAGCACAAATATCATTTATAGTAGATGTGTTCATTAATTCTGTTAAGCTGAACTTCTTTTAGAAAAAGCCGTAAGATAGGATATCTCAAGTAAGTGCCTCTAATTCACTTCATTTCAGTGGAATTGCCTGTTCTGAATTCTGGTTTATCCTCAGCTTTCCAAGGGATGACATCCATATGCACCACAGCTCCTGGGATTGGCAGTCCCTCACTCCTAATCATTACACAGTTTATTTATTAGTGTTGGGGCATAAATCAAGGAATAAAAATTCCTGGCACAGTTGTGTCAGCCCTATGTGGCCTTGCCCCTCACAGAGAGAACAGATCTACTCCAGTGGTGTCTCACAGCTGCCAGAGACTGCCACCAAATGTCCCTCCAGGGAGCTTTACAGAAGTGTTGCATAATTTACAAATAATACTGTCACTGCAAAATGTACAGTAAAACCAGTCAGGAAAAGGTACCTAAAAATTAATTTAAGAATATAAAGTTGCATTCTAGGCAGGTAGGAGGAACTTCTTAGCAGAAAGGTGCTGTCCTCTAGAGACATTGTTAAACAATGAATGTGTATTACCTTCTGTCTTGTTCACCTTCAGACTGTTTAGGCAGTCGAATAACACGTCTTTGAGTTTGAAAGACCACATTTGTTTGGACCATGTCTTGAAAGAAAAACACAATAACAAGATAACTCATTGTCTAGGGATAGGCTCTTACATGTTAAGTAAAAATAAAAGAGGAGGTAGCCCAGAATATTGCATTGTGGTGCTCTCTCTATCCCACAAACCCCAGTACTAACTTCATTCCCACTTGCACTGCTCCTACTTGGAGATCAGCAATGCCAAGCACCTGCTAGCAAAGGCTGTGAAACTTGAAGGCAACCGAGCACCGACTGCACCTGCACTGGTATTCACATCCAGGCTGCTGGCCAGAGAAAACCACATGTGATGGCAGCCCTACAGCAGGAAAGAGTTTTCAGTGCAATGGGGGCCACAAACCTGGCTTTCCCGGCAGCACAGGGCTGCTCCATGGTGCTAAAAGGAAAGCCTGCACTCTCTTCTTGGTCCTGTAACAATATCACAGAGCACATGCTGTGTGACATGGCTAATTATCCATTGTTTCCTCCTTTAAACACCACTCTTTACTCATTCCAGGAAACATTTAAAGTTTGGAAAGCTAACAGGAGTTTTAAATTAGAAACAGAAAAGCATTTTTCATTTTCCCATTTCTTTCTCTGTGCAACCAGCCCTTAATTTTTGTTTGCTGCACTGTGCTTTCTCTCCCCATAAGTAGCTGGCAAGATGTTCACCATGGGCTCACTTCTTCACCTTTTGACTTTTCAGTGCCATTTTTTTTTTTTCTGATTTCTCATTCCTCCTTTTCAGGTGTATAAACCCAAACGTATAAGCCAAGGTGCCATGAAGCATTTACTCTCAACTCTTCTTCTGAATGTACAATATTGTCAGGTATGTTTTTTTGACTACAGATGTGCAAGTGTAGAAGCTCAAGTGGGGCATCTCAAAACTGCAGAGAAATTTACCAACTGCTCAAGTTTTGCTTGGAGAAAATTTGTAGGAGGAAGAAGAGCTGTTCAAAGAGATGCAGACACAGTGTGAAAACCTTCAAGCCAGTGCACTGTGTAATGAACTTAAAACAGGGAGATACTTCACCTTCAAAGTCTAACTTATACTGCTGAGAACCAGCACTGAATAAAATAACACCATTCTTGCCAGCTTGATATTCTTTCTCCAGAAATGCAGATGTTACACTGGCAGTGACGTGATCTGGGTGCTGCGGAAAGAACAAGGAAATTATGTGTTAGAAACCACGCTTTGGTTTAGGTGTCACTGGGGGGAAATACCAATGTTTCCCCAGGCCCCTATGACAGGATGATGTTTTGAAGTAAGTCTCTATGGCTTCAAGCATTTTGTTCTATAGTAATGGACGGGTACCCCACCGAGCACAGCTGCTTCTAACAACAGCAACAAAGCAGCCTTCAGCCTCTGTGGTCAGCTCCAGCCAAATGATGTTTGTCAGCTCTGGAGAATGCACCCACTTTCAAAGCCAGTCCCTTGAAAGCTTTCACAGCGTTCCAGTCCTGCTTTGAGGGACAATTAAGAAGACAATTCCACCCAGGCATTGGAGCAGCACTGCAAGGGCACCCAGCGGTGCGTGTAGAACACACCAGCTGCAGAACAACGTGCTCTAAATAACTCTCCAAAGATGGCTTAACAAAAGCTTTCGGTACGAACAGCAAATGAATTTCACCTCTTTCCCGTACTCAATCCACTGCTTGGAATCATCGAGCCAGTACCAGACATACTCCATTTCAGGAGGAGACAGATGAGTCAGGAGACAACACAAGTGCAGAAGAGCTGATGACCACCTGGCTGCTTGCTCTGCCCTGCATTGGAAAAGAACTCCAGATCAAAGTAGGGGTTTCCAAAGCTGTCAAATTGTGCAGTATCCCTGGTCTGATCAGAAATCTAGTCACTTCTCAGAAAAGGAGACCCCCTCCACCTGGGAAGTGCAAGTTTGCCCCAGAACTGAGGAACTGGTGTTTGGATGTTTATGGGGCATGGTAAGCACCACAGAAATGACCCTGACCTCTCCGGGTTAGACATGTGCCACTGATTCCCTAATATGTATCTTCCTAAAAAACTCATTTTAAGAAAATACACTTGACACAGAGATTCCCCTGCAGCCCATGGAGAAGCCCATGCTGCAGCATGTGGACAGGCCCTGAGGGAAGCTGCAGTTCATGGAGAAGAACCTGTGCTAGAGCACCTTTATCCTGAAGGACTGCTGCCCATGGGAAATGAACCATGCTGAAGCACAGGAAATTTTTGAGAACAATGGAGGAGTAGATGGCAAGTCCTACAAACTGAGGACAACATCCATTTCCCCTCCCCTCTGCATTGCTTTGGTAGCAGGGGGTAGAAAAGTCAGGAATAAAGGAGTGAAGTTGAACCTGGGAATCTGTGGAGAGGGGGAATAGGTGATCTAATTTTCTTTTCTCACAATTTAAATCTATTTTAGTTGGCAATAAATTAACTTCCCCAAAGTCAAGTCTGTCTCGCCCAATGTTCACCTTGCCGTTATCTCAGTTCATGAACTTTCCCATCTTATTTTCTCCCTGGTGTGCTGTTGAGGATGGAGAATGAGAGAGCAGCTCTCACTTGGAGGAGGGGATATCATTACTTACCAGCAAAGTCTCTGCTCTGCACTCTATCCTAGACACAGCACCTAGAAAGAGAAGAAGATGAAACGGGTAGCGACCAAAAATTCCAACTCGTGAGATTTTACTTTGCCTCCTGCTGTGCTTCACCCTCCATTTAATCTCTCCAGTTTTGGACCCAGACTTTTTCAATGTATCTCACCACTTTACTGTTCCTACAACATTACCTATCATGGATCACATATCCATAGCCAAAAGCTGCCAGCCCTTGAGCTTCCAAGGGTCTTTAACAGAGCTACTCCGAGCTGCCTGAAGAATCTAAACACAATATTGAAACAGAAACTGGAAATGATCATGCTCTGACGTCCTTCGTGCTTTGGCAGGGATCAAGGGTATTCAGAGCAAGCCAATGAGAGGAAATCATTACAGGATCAGCTCCCCCATAGAGGTGTTTACAGTGCAAAGGTCCACAAAAGCAAGGCATGACAGCCCCAGACTGCCAGAACAAAGAGTGAGGAAGAGCCCAGGTCTCTGTCGCAAGGTCCTTCGCAGACCTTGTTTCAGCGCTGCCTGTGTATGCAGCAACTGGCCAGGCCCGTTCCTAGAAAAAATGCTCTAAATTATTCTTCTCTCCTATTGCAGGGCATTCAAGAGATCCAGCACACTACCAGGAGATTTTTTGGACACGGCTGCCCCTTTTTTCCCCTCTGCACACCACCATGCTGCTGCTGGCATGGCTGAAGAATTTGACGTTTGCGGATTTGAAGGGTGGAATTTGAGGGGGGAGGTAGAGAGAGGAGAAATGGAAAGGAAAGCAGGGAAGTGGGGCGGGATGATGTTTCAAGGTAGTTTTTCTCCACTGTTGCCCCCCTTTCTCTTCCCGCTATCCCCGCTCCAGATAACCCCTGCTAACCCCTGCCAGCTCCCCTGCTGAGACCTGGGGCTCCCAGTCTGCCCTAATCACATGAGCTTGCAAAACTGCCCACTTGTGACCTACTTTCCTTTTCACTTTCCAGCATTTCTGCTCCATGCTGGGATTCGGCACTCACCAAATAACCCCAACACCCCAACTAGAAATAAACAGAGGCGAAACACTTAAAAAGCAGACAGAAATATTTCACCAGCAAGGTAGTATCCTTCACATTTTGCTGAAGATCTCAGTACATGGTCTTGTGCAACTGTACATTTGCTTTTTATATTGTAACAGGCATAACTTTATACAGAGAAAATTTTATACTTAAAAAGCAACCTCATGCTACCTTTTCTCTTACACAAGAATGTCGCACTGCTACACTAGAATCACCACACAAACTCTGACCCGGGTTCAACCAAGAGGACTAACTTTATTACGCCACTGACTGCATTATATAGTACAGTAAGCAAACCAAGTGATTGGTAAGCAAGGTCAACACCTCTCCAATCACATTGGTCAAGACAGGTGTCCATCAAGAGAACTCCTCTTCCATGAAACAAAGTAAACAATCCATAGTTTACAGAAAGTGTGCGTGAGAAAAGAATTTCTCAAAGGTAAACATCAGAAGGCTGAAAAAACAGGGTGACACAAGAAGAAAAGATGAATGAATGAAGATACAAACACAACTTACAGTATGAAAAAGTGCAAGCGGGTATCCCTCCACCAGACCTTAAAGCCAAGCCCACAAGCTATGAAATCCTGAACTTCCTGTGTGTCCAGCCCTCCCGTCTCAGCTGCACCCTGGGAAGGCTGTCAGAGCCTGGCATGTGCCACTTCCCTGGCACAGTTCTGTCCTCGGGCTGCCCAGTCACCACACTCAAGAGCTGAGGGCATCAGCCTTGTGCTTTCCAGGCTGGATGAGCCCGCTCAACCCTTGCTCTGCATGGCAAAGGTGCCCGGGTGCAGCAACACCTTTGAAAGTAAACCACAGCTGGCCTGTGAGAGCTCCCTGTGAACTCCCCACAGCACATCTGTACCTTGCTGTCTCCCTGGCAGCCTCTCGCCGTGCGACCACGGATGCCTCTCTGCCACAGGCCCCTAAGGAAGTGGGGCTGAGTAACATTTCCTTCTGGTTATTGCGACAGACGCATGCGCATCTGCCAAGCACGAGCAGGCCGGCCAGGCACAGCCCAGGGCTTTGGCAAATACAGCTGCAAAATCAACGTCGCTATGAAAACTCAGCAGAGTTTATTCCTGCTTCTGGGTTCCTGTCATTGCACTTTGCTAAAGCAAATATCTCCCAGCCTTCCAAAGGCTGGGGTTATTCAGGACTTTCTCCTTTCTATAAGGAGCAGCTTCTATAATGAACATCATTCTTGGAATCCAACAGCTGGCATTGCCTTGCAAAGTGACCCCCCAAATCTCAGTGCAGAAAGTGGGTGCATCATTCATCCCACTCTCCCCCAGGGTTAGTGATGGTGCTGGTGGGGAGTTTGCAGCAAGCAGAGACACACTGAGCCACACAGACCTGTGCGTGCTGAGCATAGAGCCCTCGGAGCTCTGCATCGTCCCAGGTGTTTGTGTTCCTGTACCTTGGAGTCTGATCCTCCTCTCTGCTCTTCCTCACACAAATTGGACAAGGCTTAGGAGCTCTCCAGACTGACCTCCAGCCTTTCAGAAGCTGACAGCACTTCCCAGCAGAGCTCTGAGGCATAAAGCTTAACAACTGGTCAAGTAGTCTTAACTATGCAAACTGTTTAAGCTGAAAGCATTTCTTTGACTGTTTTTTTTCTCATATTGTGTTCCGATGAACTGCGCAGAACATTTTTCTTTCCTGGTGATCCAGTCACACAACATCAGTAGTGGCTGGAACGCATAAATCTCTGAGTTTCCAGAAAGGGTGCACTCTGAGTGCATTCTATAGACAAAGCATTAAAACAAACAAACAAATAAACAAACAAATAAGTAAACAAGCCCAACAAAATCCCTAGCACACACACACAAATAACCAAAACAAGACAAAAAACCAACACCACAAATGTGATTATGAACTCACTCTCTTTTGCTTCTTTCACTTCTGAGGCCCTATTGAGGCCTAAGAGCTTCAGTAGACATGAGACAGCAGCTTTAGGTAGAGCATTCTGGCTTGGTAGAAAATGTTTACGTATCTTTACTGGCAGCACACCATCCTCTCTAAAAATAAACAACTCTCCACAAACTGGAAACTTGAGCTCACTGTAAACTGATACCTTCTGAACATTTTTTTTTCCTTTTTAATTGCAATGTCATCCATGGAGCTGTTGAATCTCTGATTTCTCAACCATGGCACTACATCTGTCTGCATTTCCAGCATCTGGGAATGGAACAGGTCTCAGAGCAGATAATCTACGTATAGCCCTGCAAGAACTTATTCCTGCACAGTCAGCAGAGGCACCCAAGTGTGGTTTCCCGGCATATGTCAAATGATTTATCCTTTACAAAGAAATCATGGTCCAGCAGATAGTGTTACTTAGTTTCCTCCAAGGAATTTCAATTCTTGTTTGCTTTTTCTCTTCAGAGGAAATGGACAAAGGGACATTTCACCCTTTGTCTGTGCTTCTGTGACACATAGCAGCTCTGTTGCAATTTCAGACTGCTCCAAGGTTTGATGTAGGAGTCCTGATGCTACAACATGTGCATACTGTGCTCACATGGGTATTGCAGCCTGGGACCAGGCTGGCAGTACCTCATGCTTCTACCTTAAGATGTGCAAAATCCCCTAAACCAGTACCTAAGTGGGTGGACTCAGGAAATGTTGGGGTGATTGAGCTCACCTGGATCCGCAAAGTCTTCTGCAGGTTGGTTCCCAGTCACCCACACTGGGTCCTGGTTCACCACTGGGGTGCTGTGGGAAGGTGTGCCAGGGGGTTCAGCTTCAGCAAAGCTTGGCACAAGGGATTGGCTCTTGTCTGGGAGCCTGGAAGCATTTCCAGATTTCAGTTGAATCCATTCTATCATTTAAAGCCAGCACCTTCTCCTGTACGTTGTGATGGATTCCACTGTGAGGATTTTCCCAGTGAGACTCTGTTTCATGTTGGACAATGTCCAGCAATTTGTAAATTAAATTGTGGGAGGGTAGTGGGGAAACAAGCCCTGCAACCACACTGTTGCTGTCCCAGCTTAATTCAGCACAGGAACAAGAAGCAGTCATTACAAGAATAACAATTCTCAATTGCTCTGAAAAAAACCAACTTTAGTTCTTTACATGTTTCAGTAGATTACATTGGATTTGTAAATGGTACTTTGTTTTTATTTTAAGTACATAAATGTTGGATACAAAGGGTTAAAAAATGCTCCACATTCTGCTCTTCGTCTTTCCAGCAGTCATTAGAGGAGTCTCAGCATGCTACTTCCCATCTTTTAGGAACCAATTCACGATTATGTGATTGTAAATAGCTAATTGCTGTTTTATCTGGACATAACATTGCCACATTAATAATGTAAACCAAAGTAATCCAATAATGGAAACCTTTCTTATGCCATTAGTTCAAATGAGCATTTATGGATTAAATCAGAAAGTCATGTGCAATTGGCAAGTTAAAGCTTGGATGTGAAGTAGCCCATGTCTTCTTACAGCACCAAAAGATGAGCTTATTCAGGAATCTGCCCAAGCCTCATCAGTGGTCCTGTATAATTAAAGGAGGAATTGTATTTCACTGGAGCTAGGCCAAATTCTAACTTTTCAACTTCACTGGTGAGGAGTGGGTCTGGGAAGTTGGGGGAGGGACCAGGATCTATTCTGTCATATTCTAGTTGATATTTAACTGATTTTTTTAAAAAACGCATTCATACATTTTAAAATGAAATTTCAGAAAAGTAAAATTCAAAGTTGAAATATTAATTCAAAGCTAAAAAAATTATTCTGCTTATACAAAAATCAAAGCAAAGCATTCTGACCTTACTTTGTTAATACTTGAATTTCAAATATCTTCTCATTAGCTCAATCTGCACTTTCTGGTGAACAAAATTTTATCCCCCTGCATTCCCCTTTCCAGTTAATCTCCCTTATCTCTAATTTGCTCTCTCCAACCCTTCCCCTTGTCCACAACAAGGCTACTATAGTGATTCTGTTTGAAACTTGCATTTGGCTTCCATGTATTGGATTCTAAGTTCTGCAACATGCCCACTTCCTCTATTTGCCAAGCTAAGAAAACAATATACTGTCTCTGTACACACACACACAGTTTTACTCAGGACTGGGCTAGGCTGCAAAATTAGGATCTTGGTTTCAAAGACACTTGGTTTCAAAGAGGCAAAGTAAGCTCATATAGTAGAACTAGTTTGCTCTTCTGAAAAAAAGAAAAGGGGAGGAACAGATCCCGATTGGCAAGCTTAGGAACACTTGCAGCAAGGTTTTGGCTCAGAGTCATCCTCATTTGCACTGACTAAAAAGAATAAAAGCATGGCCTGCTTTTGGTAGGATCAAAGATGTCAAAAGTGGTGTCAGTAGATTTTTATCATCTTCTGTGAGTTCTGATGATTTTCTCAGTAAGTCTTGATTTCTTGTTGGACAACTTCCAGCAGTAACTGTAGTTTGTGTGTAAGATAATCTGAAAGGGTGGAAAAAAAGGAAGGAAGCTTAGTCCAGAGGAAATCCTGAGATATGGCTGAAAATCAGAGCATCAGCACTGATGGCTGGAGCACTTTATGTTGGCAGATCACTGTATCTGTTTCCTATTCTTGCTGTATATTTTCTTCTATTCAGTGGTTACTGAATAGTAGTACAGTGGATGCACCTCGTCAAGGAGAAATTCAAAAGAAAACAAGACTTGGAACAGAAATGACAAATTCAGCTCAAACCCGGGCTCTGATTTCTGAAAAAACCCTTGTGGCCACCATGCCTACACCCAAAGGAAATCTGTACTAGACACTGCATGGATGCAGATGTACTTCATTTCCACAGCTAAATTTGTGCCCAAACCATCCTGGCCTCTTCACCAAGCTGACAGATGTCTGGCAGTACTCTCCTCCTACCAGTCCTCTCCCTAGCCTTTCAGCAAGTAAGTTTGTGCATGGAGTTAGAGCATCTCCCTGTAGTCTCTCCATCTTCACTTTTCATCTTTTTGCTCCGTGTCAGACAAATTTGACCCAGAGCTGGTGATGCCAAAAACATGATAAAGTTTCGTAGGTACCAGGGCTGGGGTGGCAAAGTGGCTGTCTCTGTTCCCCCCTGTTGGTAGACCTCAGTGTTGTCTTTTTTAAAACAAATTTGGCTGTGGAGGCTGTGCCTTGGGAAAGACATCAGAGTGGTGCCAGGGGTCATGATTTAGTTTTCATGAGGTCTGTTGGTCAAGGAGAAATTTGCATCAGAGATGAGCCCTGGGAACAAACCAGCATCCCAACCCTTGAACATGTTTAGGTCCACAATACGGAAAGTCAAATACATACTTACAAAACAGGTTGCGGCAGCGGTCTGACATCTGCCTGTGAATGATGAGGTAGTAGACTGGAAAACCACTCAAAACCATGGTGCATCCAATGCTAATGCTCACAGGGTCTGAGTAGAAAGACATTGCCACTGTGAAGAGGCAGATGATGGTAAAAGAGACAGGAACAAACAGGGGAACCTGGTGAAAAGAGCACAGAAGATTATCAGGGTAAATGGGTGGCTGTAGACAATCAGACTCTGTATGTGCCAGCACACACTATATTCATTCCTCCATCTAAAGAAAATGAGAAGGATCATATCCTGTCCTGCAGAATGCCTCTGTGCAATCAGACTGCAAACAATTGCATCAGCTTCAGAGCCCAGTGTGCCCTGTGAGGCGCATGCCTCCTATATTCATGTGCAGCAAAATCTAACCCTCACTTGCAACTAGAAAGCAAGCAGGGGGAGAAGCCACCTACACCCCATGGCTCTGTGAATGTCCTGCTCCTGTGCATGCACACATACCTACTTGCCACCTCAGGCAACTACTGAGGGAAAATCTGAAGCCAAGAAAGAAGTGACACTTTGAATCAAACTGTTCTTTGCTTATAAAACTCATGACATGTTGACCTGCCTCCAGTTTGCCTGAGATTTATAGTGACTAAACTAAACAAACCACACTCCCTATCTCTGTCTCTGTAGTACCTGCACCAAGAACTTCAGCTTCAGCGACACCATGGTGAAAATCAAAGCAGCACTCAGCCTTCAGCCATACCCTATTGGGTGAGCCAATTCATCTGGGTTATTTGGAGAGCAAAGGAAGACTCCAATAAATAATAAAACTGTGAAACACTCCCTCTCTCTCTGTATCCAAACTCAGCCAAGTAACTCCTTGCCATGGCTGATGGAAGGAGCTCCTCTCATAAAGGGTGACAACCTTTACCAGTAATAAAGATCGTATTTTGTATGCTCAACATGCCAAGTTGGAAGAGATCAGGTGCTCTAGGTATGGCAGCCATCCAGCCACCAAATTTAGGTACTCTTGTGTTTCCAGGCAGAGCATCCCCTGCCAGCCACTCCTACATGCACACACTCACGCTGCACATCTGCTTGAGAGATGTGCGAACGGACTGCTCCCTCCTCTTTCCGGCGTTTTCTCACCGTTTTTAACTCAACGTGCCGCAGAGAGCGCAAGTACCGGCATTGTCACACGTGTGCCAGGCATTGTTCTCCGGCGGCAGCGCAGGGGACGGTCCGCGTGCGGCCACTAGAGCGCAGCACGTGCCCGCGCCACCTGCGCGCAGCCCTCGCCTCTTGCACAGAACAGACAAAAACTGGGGAAAAGGCGGGCGGAAATCATCCCTACTGACCAAAAGGCCAATATTTCCCTCCCTCGTTTAATCAGCGTTTAGGAGCCGCTAGAAGTCTGAATCTTTGTCTGAAGAAAACCCGCGCAAAATCTCAGCATCTGAAACCATCAGCAGTGCCACCCACTAATAAATCCCCCTGAGAAGCTTGGTTTGAAAGAAAAACTAAAAACTTATTCAGTTTGGTTCTGCGGGAGTACACGAGTGTAGCCAACCAACAAACTGGGAAGCCTCAAGGTCTCTGCTAAATGCGAACACCGAGAAGAAAAATTACCCCAAACTTTGCAGGAGGATGCGCCCAGCTCACAGAGGACCCCGGCGACTGCAGGAAGTGTTTCTGCCCCCGAGCTCCTCGCTGCCCAGTGCCAGCGGCCCCGGAGGGCCTCTCGCTTCCTCGGGAGCTGCTGGCTGGAGGCACCATGCAGGCGCCACCGGAGTCAGGAACAAATTCGCCCGCCTCAAGCACCGCCCCAACCTAATGCCTTCTGCACATTATCCGGCAGTGGAAAACGTGCCCAAGCACAGGAAAGCTGCTCCAGCACCGACTCCAGCATCCTCTGCTGACATGAGGGGGATGCCAGCAGCCAGCAGTGAGAAAGGCCACAAGAGGGGCCCACTGCTTTACATGAGACAATATTTTTATACCAGCAGATGATTCTTCCCAAGTCATGTTTGCTCCCAGGAGCCCTCCACCCATGCTCCTTTTCTCCCAAGCCTGACACTTTCCTGCTTCTCAGCTAGAGCTGAGACTTACCTACCACTGAAATAAGATCCAGGCAGGAGTTCCCTCTTGTAGCACACAAGAGGTGAGGGAGAGAACTGCTCTCTGTACATCTCCCAGTTCCAAGTCTGAAACTTTGTCCCCGGTAGCAAGCTGTCTTCTAACAGATGCATCTGGTGACTCCGTGAAGAACTGGCTTCATAGGATTTACCACATCTGGCTGTTTGGGCACATCAACCAATTTCAGGAGCTCCCCATAGGCATTACTGAGCATCAGGGACTGAAACCCCACAGAGCCTAAAGGCAACCATGGCCATGTAATGCTGTAACTATTAGCAAATCAAAGAGAGAAATGACAGGCCTGCACATTGCTGGCAGCCAGGTCTGTGCTGTGCATTTACCTTGAAGGGGCTGTGCAGCTCCGGGTGACGGTGGCGATGGACAATGAGCCCGAGGGTGGCTAATCCTATGAAGAGCCATCGGGAAAAGCTGAAGAAGTTCAGTAGATGGTAGATGTCTCCAATGCACACCATGGCAGTGACCAAAGGGAACTGAGCATTGTGAAAGTGAAATACAGTCATAAAGCCATGAACACCTCCTCAGACCTCCCTGCAACTACTTCACAGCCCAAATATTTTGGAGGTCAAAGCTCTTTACAAAACAATGTCACAAATGGAAGGCAAAAGACCTAAAGGCACTGTTCTGTAGTGCTACAGAAAAGTGTGATCATTTCAAGATCAGCAGCATCTTCGATGCTTCATGTCCAAGCCAGGGCAATTAAAGCATGCATGATCCAAAAGCCTGTACTGCTGGTACACAGGCTGTCTACAATGACATCTGCTAAGTTTTTAGCAGGTCAGCCAAGTTGCAACAGGCACTGCAGCACAATTGGGATTGAGCTGGACCACTGCCATTAAAAAAAAACCTGAATAAACCAAAACATAAGACCAGACCATCTCTACAAATGCTCATTCCCTGCGTTTCCACCACACCTGGGAATGTTCAATTTACAAATAGCCAAAGCCTGGCAGAGGTGTTTTCATAAGGCAACATCAAGCAGCACCTGTGGCAGATGGTAGGGACTGTACTTTTAAAAAAGGTGTCTGACATTATAAGGCAGGGACTCCAAGGTTGTACATTTGGATACCACTGCTGGCTCAAGGGGACTTAATACTTTGCAGCCATTTCCTGTATCCCACCTTTTTATTTTTCAGGGGGTAATTTAATGTCTCAACACCCTTTAAAACTCCTCAGTTTATCCAGTCTTTGCAAGAGAGCCAAGACAGCAAAAGAACAGAGCGTGTCACACACAGCCAGGTCTCCTTACCATTAGCATGACTGCAGGAAGGGGGGTATGCCTTCGAATGTGGATCATGGAGAAGAGAGGAGGCCACTGTCCTTCCCTGGAGGCCACAAACAGAGTCCTAGGAAAAAACAGGGAGCCCTGTACATTAACATTCAAATCTACATTAGAAATGAGATTGGTCACTAGACCGACCTGAGGCACCAAGACACCCCCTCCCTTCCCCAGCACATCTGCTATTCAAGGCCACAGTTCTGCCTTTAGCTGCACCTTCATAGAAAGTTTGGGTTGAGTTGGAACCCACTCCTCTGCCATAGGCAGGGACAGATTCCACTTGACCAAGTGCTCAGAGCTCCACTTTTGGGACATTTCGAAGAAAACCAAGGTTTTCTTCCAAATGGAGGAGTTCCCGAAGCTCTCCCAAGACCAGTTCAATGCGGTTCAAAACCCACCATCAGAACCACTGGCAATGTCTCCTTGGGTGCCTCCTTAGGAGACACTTTTGGGCAAGTCCAAAGTGACCATGAATGAGCTCAGACTGGAAACAGGAGTAAGAAAGTCTCTTGCCATCAAAAAAGGAATTAATCTTTGCAGTGAAAAGCAAGTGGAAGGATCACAAAGTTCAATCATTTATAAGATAAGCTGGTGAGTTTTGTGAAAGGGGCTGTCAGCTTTGGAGCCTATATTCTTATATGTACATATATAGACAAAAACTGCTATCTCCTCAAATGACAATCCTCTGGTTAGCTGTTGGAAAATATAGTTTATCATATTGCCAAGAGACCAGCTACACACAGGAACAGCTACAAAACGACAGGAGAGAGTTCCTTGCTTGCATCCCTCCTTTGACTCGTGAAAGAGCAATTAGGGAGAAGACAATCACATCCAATTTTATAAATTTAATATCCTCAAGCAAACCATGCCAGAGCATCAGCTGGGCTGAAGCAGCACCCCAAGCAGCTGGGGCACAAGTGTACAACTGGTTTTATTGCTGTGTCTGTGGCTTTGCAGGGGTGTGGCTGGCAGGCAGCCAGAGAGGCCCCATCAGAGTTTATATGGACTTGCAGTGATTATGTTAATGATGGGGGAGAGAAGGTCAGTAGGGGACATGAAGAACGTCTGTGCTGTCAAGAGACTTCTCATCCTCAAGGAAAACCATTATCTAGAGCAGCTAATGGTAAGGATCGTCCACACCTGTATTTAATACAGGAATTCAGGGTAGTGGATCAGATAATTCATTAGCTTTCAGGCTATGAAACATTCTTTTCAGATCAAATGATTTTTCCTTTTTCAATCAAAGCTGTGAATCAGAACCCAGGGCAGAGAGTTTGCTCAGCCCCACAGACTTCTTCATAAGGTCTGCCCTTCTCTCCAATTTCAAGGCTCTGATAAGGACACGAAGTGTGGCAGACAGTGAAGCTGGCAAGTTTATTTTTCCACATAACAAAGGTTTTCTTATTGCTATAACAAGACTTCTTGAACCTTGACTATTGCTTTAGGAATAGTCCATCCCAGTGACATTTCACTGACTTCAAAGCAAAGTCCTCAAGGGAGAGTTTGCCTAGAGAGCCTCACAACAGAGGGACCCCATGCCCTCCAGCAGCACAGCTGGGTGAACCCAGTGAAAGAAGACTCAGTCTTACTGAGCAGCTGCCAACATCAACAAAGCTTTTAGTCCACCACAAACATTGAGATTTCACTTTAAACTGGGGATTTAAGCTGAAGGGTGGGGAGAAGATAAAAATCTTTGTTTGTGACCAGTCCTGGATACCAAAGCCTGGACCTGGTCAGAAATAGAAAAAGTAGACTCTTAGCCAAAAGGGACCATCCTGTAGCTGACAACTTGGGAGTCAAAAGCCTTATTTTTCCCACAAGAACAGCTAAAATGTCTGTAGTTGCACAGGTTGGTGATGCTTCCCTCTGATTCAGTGAGTCAAAAGCATAATAGATCCTTAGGGATGTGACCTTGAAAATGTGAAGATTCCTCCATTCATGGTTCCAAAGCAGGATAGTGCGACTAGGACAGGGACCACGGAGATCAGGCTTTTGAAGGCTCGCTGCACAAAGCTCTGGAGGAAGAGCAAATGTGACTTTAGGGAACATGTGGTGATCTCTAGGTGACATCAGGGTAAGAAAAGAAGAAAACTTCTTCCATTGAAGAAGTAATATAAAAGTTGTAAATCTCAGCTTTTCTACTGTCATCTGCAGGTTATTTTTTATTATCTTTTAGACACGACAAGAAGAATTTACTGTGGCCCAGTAACCCAGAGAAATTACAAAGCAATAGAGCAGTTTACAGGAAAACCATCTCTGAAAGACTTGCCATGACCACAGCATAAGCTAGCCACACTGAGGAGATAACAATAGCAATGACAACTCACCACAGCCACAGCTGGAGAAGCCAGAACATCTTGTGTTCCCAGAACTGTGTAATAGGAGACGTTGGTGAGCATGTACCCCACAATTACTGTGATCACAGACACGATGACAGCCAGGGGAATATTTCTGCAAGGAAGGAGAACACACACACACGAAGAACAAGCTGCTATCCCTTGTTATGCACACTATTACTGCAGATTTTATCTGGTAGCACAATTGTTTGCAGTCAGGTGAACCTACAAACTTATTCCTCCTGTACTGCACTTGGGAAAGCTGCAGGACCCCCGAGGCTGGTAACCCAGGGCAGCTTCCTCCCAGCCTTACCGTTCAGGTTTGACCAACTCTTCACGCACAAAGCTGGTCTGAAACCTGCACGATGGGAAGAGATGGGGTGAGAGTCTGAGTCGTGCCGAGGGCACCTGTCTGCTGCCCGCGAAGTGCCCTCCCATCGCACCTACCAGCCGGAGTATGCGAACATGCCTGCATAGAAAGCCAGGGGGAGCTTATCCAGAACCAGCGACTGTCTGTCAAAAGCATCCTGGAAGTTCTCAGTGTGGCCTGCAGAGGGGATAAACAACGGACACAGACCAGGAAAATGGCAGAGACGGGCTTCCTTCCCCGTAGGATAACATCCCTTGTACTTCTTGCCCAGACCTGGGAAGATTATGATTTCCTCGGAGCAGGGTATTCAAATTCATTTCATTGCTTTAATTTCAATGCTGTTGCTGATATGTTTACTTTCCTACAGTGACATTAAAAAAAAAAATTATCCCTTGTCCAGCTATGGTAGGCATTTCAGGAAGGGCAAAAACAATAGCTAGTTGTTTCCAATAGACTCTGCTGTGGGAATTGATCATGGGGACAAGGGGATCCATGTTGTCCTCTCCTTTCTTTAGGTGCAAAATTAAGTTGTTGGATTGACCCCCATGTTCCATCCCCAGCCCCTCAGCAGCTGGACACACGCTCCCCTTTGATGTGGTGCAGCCAGTGAGGCAGCTAACTCAGCTCTCACTGTGCTCTCTCCTGTTCCCACTGCTGGAGCACTGACCCCAGCCCTGTGCTGGCCAGAGCATGGGAACCAGGCTGGAGGAGAGGATGGGAGCAGGGACCTGCCAGTCCTACCCACTGCCACTCACCCACAGGAAAGGACACAGAGGGTGAAGCAAATAAAATTTTCAAAGTAGAGGTATCTCAGGTATTTACCAACTCCCCTATTTTTCCTTCAAGCTCTCTGCTCGAAATAACAAAACAAAACAAAGCATAACCAAAAAACCTCAAAGTCAGGGTTTTCTCTAAATAAAAAAAAAAAGTTTAGGGAAGAGAGAAATGCTGAATGGCCTCTCATTTGAACACAGTCCAAAGGAATTGCGTTCCCAACATTTTCAAAACCAAGGTTTGGTTCCATATCTACGTTCAATTTTCCATAATAAACTGTCTTTAGGAGGTGAGCTGCTTGCCTAGTTGGGCTTCACCAGGCAAGGGGTGACATGGCATGGAGCGCATGAAGAAAGTCAGGCCACTTCTATGGAGGTGCTTCTGCAAGTTCAGTGACAAGATTTGGGCGCTTGGGTTTGAAATGCTGGCCCATCAAGTCTCTAATATAAGCCTGAGCCAAAGAGAAGGTAATGGCAGAAAAAAGAACAGAAGTGCAATCAAAACAAAAAAAAAAAGCAGCACAAGGTAGAGGAATTAGGTAAAATTATTTAAAAGCATAGAACTGATTTTTTTTAAGCACAAAAGAAAAAAAAAAGTTAATTTGAAAATAGGTTTGAAGAAAACTAACCCAAAATATAGGAGTGGGCCTATTGAGGTACTTTTTTTATGTTCTAAAATGATGGCTGGTAAGTGATAGTGCATGAAAAGGATTTATTGCCTCCAATGCATTAATGAGCAATTTATAGTCCCCCATGAGTCACATTAAATACAACCTCTCATACCGGAGTCTCTTGGTGAACTCTCCCTCCAGATGTCACCTGCACTTATCCTCCCCACCAGAGGACTGGTGCCAGGGCTCCAGATTGTCATTTGAAGGCATTCCTAACAATAATGGCTCAGGATTCCTAGCTGCAGGGCAGTTCTTGAGTTCAGAAGTGCTGCCAGCCCAAGGGGAGCTTTGCATGTTCAAAGGAGGCAGCTCCAGACATCAGAGAGAAACATGAACACAAAGGCCACTGCCTGTGGTATTTTCTCTGCAGAAGAAGGTAATAGCATGAAGAGGGAGAAGGCTTCATCCCTTGAGTGGGAATGCCTTGGGGCTTTTCTATAAACTGAGGCTTGGATAATGCCAATACTCTTGTATCGTTCACAGAAGAGCCTACTGGTAGGGTTTTTCTCCCCCACTATGCATGTAGGGATGAAATCCTGTACCAAGTTCATTGTAAATTCACTAAATTACCACCCATCCCAATCTGGAGATAAAAAACATTAGCTTATGCCACAGAAGGGTTAGAGAGCCCATTACTAGGGCTCAGCTGAGGGCTGATAACTCATTACACAGCTGTGACTGGCACAGGGGATGCTGTCACATACCCTAAACGTCCATTGAATATGTGCTGCTTTGGAAAGACTTCAAGCTACGCTGGAAATAGGCAAGTCTGACTCCAAAGAAAGACCATCTGCAGAGGAAGGTGCCAGTATGACCCTGGGTAGGGTCACACATCCTCTGGCACTCAGACCCACTAAATTTTGGAGAAAGCACCACCCAGCCAGGTGCATCGGCCAGGTGCAATGATGCAGCTTGTGCCAACTATGCCAGTCTCAGCTCCCAGCTAATTCACATCTGGCACATGGACAGAGAAAGCTCCTGCCTGCTGAGTGAGCACCACACTCGTCACTTGGGACTGATAAAAGCCGTGACAGGGGGCACACTGAGCACCCTCCCTCAGCCATGTAGCAACACCTACCCTGGGCCAGCAGCATCATCCCTGGCACGATGATGAGTGCGAGAGCCAGGAGTTTGACAACGGAGAGAGCCGTCTGCAGCCGCGCGCTCCAGGTGACACTCCAGGAATTGAGGGTGAGCACCATGTCTGGAGAGAAAACAACACTGCTACAGCTGCAGCCAGGAAACGGGAAAATACACAGCAGCTCTCCCTGCCCTAGGGGTGCTGGGGGAAGGCCTCATCTTTATACCTTAGAGAGGATGCCTGGGGTGAGAGATGTCAGAAAAGATCGGTGTGGTCCAGCATACAGTGTTTAAAGAGGAAGCTGACTTATGCTCCTATAAAGGAAGCAGGACCTGGTTCCTGCTGGGTGACCCACACCTGCCTGGGGGAAAGGTGTGGACATCTCAGCAGCCCACTTCACAGCATTGTTTGTGCCAGTCCACACCAGTCTGGAGCAGGCAGGACAGCTTCACAGGCTGGATGCACCAAAACCTCAAGTCTTACACCCACAACTCATGTGGCTTTTGCACAATTACACATGGGGAGTTTCTGCTCCTACACCTGGCACAATCCCCCTACCTAGGCCTCCAGCTGGTCAACAGAGAGGCCCATTCCCCTTCCTAGAGAATACAGTGGCCCAACACAATCACCTTGAATCAGAACATTTTGGTTAGCTGAGGACGTAGAGACAGGACCCTTATCCCACACTTATTCCAGGAAATAACACCCCCTAAGTGCTCCTAGTCTAGGGCAGAGAGGGCAGGATGGACAATCCCATTAGTGTTGGTACTTACAGTAGCCCAGGAGAGACACGAGCTTCACCGCAGGGACAGGGGCAGGACAGGGGGAGAAAAACGGCTCCAGCATGTAGCGTCCAAATGCCAGGGAAACCACAGCACTGTTGGCAGGCCTGGAGTGGGGAGTGTGGGGGGAACCAAGCACAAACTGCTCTGAGGATGGCTGAAAAATGGCATGAGGTAAAACTGCACACAACTTGGGAAGGGGAGCAAGAGTCCCCACCCGGCTTAATCCTCGCACCCATGCAGATGGTGAATTCCCATCGAGTTTTTCTCATAGGTTTTTATCAGTAAATGGGTGAAAAACCACATGCTGCAAAATGATTAATTGCCAACTTGAAAGCAAAAGTTGAGATTAATCATACTGAGCAATGCAAGTGTAGTTCATATGTTCTGCTTTATCTAAGCTTACATGAAGGATACAGGTTATTGAGAGGTGAGGACTTCCTTTTTAATGTTAAAAAAAGAAGTAGTTCACAATTTCATAAATTATTTAACTTGGGTCTAAGCCAGGAAGTTGTCTCCACTTTCCGAATCTGGAGAAACCAAAAAAGTTTCACACTGAAAACAGAGGATCTGAAATAAATCTGGCATCTATTGTCAGTCTATACCACAGCTCTTGGGGGATACGAGCTGCCAGGGGAGAAGAGAGCTATTCTTCAAGTACAGAACACATTTAACATTTGTAACTATTTCCACATGGCGTCTTCCTCCTTTTATCACTGAAAAAATCTTTAAAAATCGTTCGGCTTGTTTCTACTCTTTCCTTCACAGACTGCCTGGACTATTACCTGCTGCCATAACTTTTGGTATATTAAATTATCACTGCATCCAGGAAAAGGCAAGCAAACCAAATCTCTCACCTGATAGCAAAAAACTCTGCCCACAGGAATAAGAAACTTGGCAGAGGCCCTAGCGTCTCCAAAATGTAGATATAATGTCCTCCAGACTTGGTGATTCTTGTTCCAAGCTCTGCATAACACAAGGCACCTGCAAAAGTTCAGGTAGAAATGTAGCAAGTAAATAATTCCAGGGATTTTCCCTTTTCTGTGTGATTTTTCAGGGATTGAACAAATCCATTTAAAATAAGTAGTGAATGAGAGGAAGAAAAAGAGGTTTAACAGAACCACTCTTCCCTATTTTTGTGCACTACCATGGTTTGAAGTAAGTTTTGAAGTAATTGGCTTACCTGTCAGGTGGAAAGAAATTCTCTATTTTGTGGTTAATGTTACAATATTTCCATGGAAGATTTGAAAAAGGGTGTGTGATAGAAATGCTGCACAGAGCTACAAGAGATTTCCTTTGAAAGATACCCTGGAGTCTTGCTTCTCCTCACAGTTAGACTGGTGAAATGGTGCTTACAGAGCAGCTATGGCAGCTCAGCCACAAGCCATGGCTGAACTGGTCATTCCAATCATGTTTCTGATCCCAGGCCACATCCTTGTGTCCTTATCTTGCATCTTAACATAAATCCCTTCCCTTTTTTGCATCCAGTGGTGACATGGCCATGCCTCCAAGTCCCATGGCAATCATGCCATATTCAGATCATGCAGGATGGTGACAACCTCAATGTTTCCTGCCTCCCTGTTGGAAAATTTGTGCAGAATTCCTGTTCAAAGCATCAAATATAGGCAGACAGCTCATGTCGTTTATTCCAGTGGGTCCCTTTAAATGCTTCAAGCATGCATATAAGTGTGTTGCTGAACTCATGCAATGGGACTTGTATATATGCCCCACTTGAAAGAAAAAAAGCATAAAAGAAAGCTGGTCTTTTAAATATACTGCAAAAAAAAAGTCTCAGAGAAATGATCAGGGGAGGTCATCAAGCTGATAAAAGGGAAGAACAAACCAACAAATCCAGCTACAAAACGCAATCACTTGATAAAGAGGCTCCCAAGGCTCTTCCAGCAGAGTGTATCAAAGGATGCTGTAGAGGGAGAAACCTTTGCAAGTGCAGAGTTTGGCTATGTGATTAGCACACACATTATCATTTACTGCTCTGCTTGGTTAAAAGAAACACCATGCTCACATTATAGTGTCAGCTTTTCTTTAAGCAGAAGAGTATAATTCACCGAAAACCACACAGAGGTTGCAATGTGAAATATTGATACACATATGCTAAGAGCAAGGACAACTTGTTGCCCTATTAGCAACTGCATGTCTCAATTTCTAAACTTGCATGTACGTGCCACAGAGTCAAAGTGGGTTTTTTTCACATGGAGTATTTCTCCTTTCTTGTTGTTGTTTGTTTGTTTGTTGTAAGTTACAACAGAAGAAGCATGTTAAAGTCACTCACTGTAATAAGCATCAGAATTCTCTCCTGGGCTGGGAGAACTTGCAATTGTCTTAATAGCACCTTTAGAGAGTTTCTGAAATAGTGATTTTATACAGTTAATGAAAGAAACTAAAAGCCGTGTGTTTTATCCACTGTAACTTACAAGAGCTATATTGTTTCAAAAGAACTAGAATGAAACTGCCATCAAAATGACAACCCTTTGTGAGAAAAGACTGGTATTAAATGACAGAAATCAAGCCAACAGTAACACACAGAAAGTGGGGCAGCATCAGACATACCCACACCATTTCTTACAGAACCCCCAACACCCACCCGTGGCTGGTGCACACCCTGCAGCTCTCCCCAGGCATTCTGCTCCAGCTATTCTCTCTGACAGAAAGGGGGTCCCATGTGGCACATTGGGACTCTCCCTTCCTGCTCTCTTCACAGTGTCTGTGAAAAGCACAGCACAGCCCCCAGATTCCCTTTTAGGTGCCTACATCTCCTTTCCACCTTACAGAAGGAGTCCCCTCATTCTCTCCCAGCTTTCCTGGCAGAGACCATGCTGTCTCCATTTGCAGTCACTGTCACTTCCCTGCCCTGGGCTTATACATGAATTGATATTCACAGACCATAAGTGCTGGAAATTTGTCCGTTACCCCAGGGAAACCTTTTTAATCAAAAACTCCTAGTGACCATCTCCGGACTTCTTAAACCTTTGTTGCAGTAGGAACCAGGAATTTTGGGTTCATTCGTCTCCCAGCTTTCTAAACATAAAAATGTGCAGGCTGCCCTCACCTCCCAGGTGCTTAAGCAAAGGCTGCCAAAGCTCAGCACTCACCAAACATGGAGAGGAGGCCACAGGAAAACCAGACGACCAGGGAGAATCCCACGCTGCCGGAGTTTCTCAGTACTCCTTTGGGGGAAATGAAGATGCCACTGCCAACCATGCTGCCGATGAGCAGTGAGAAAGCCCGCAGCAAAGTTATCTTTTTCCTCAGGAAGATGGCCTCTTCTTTCTTGTCTTTCCCCATGGCTTTCTTCCAATCACAGGGGAAGGTCACACATTCAGGAGCTACCGTCTCCCAAATGTCCTCAAGGCTCACCTGTAAGACAAGGAGTTAGGGATTCAAGGATCTTCTTTTCTGGACAATAACCGGACGAGAGCTGTTGGATCTGTTCCCCTCAGCTGCAGGAGGTACCAGCCAAACCACAGGTACGTAGAACACCCTTGGTATCGTCTCTCTCATCAGTGCAGCTCCCGAGAGACACTTCAGGTGTTTTCTGCTTCTTCTTCCAGGCAGCACAGAGCGTTACACGTTGCATGCCAGCCACACCTCAGGATGATTCCCAAATTTGACTTGGAGTAATGTCAAATTGCCCAGACTGGAACTGGCCAGCTTAGGGTTAGTTAAATGAGATTTAATATGGGATACATTAATTTCAGCTCACTGGCAGAAAACAGATTTAAAGTTGCAAACCTAACAATCAATACCTTGAGAATCTCTGAGATTAGAAAAACATTAAGCTGCATTAGTTGGTGCACAGAGAGGATTTGAGCTTTTTTACCTTCCAGTCCACCCTTGCTGAATGAACTAGCCCTGATTTTCTCACTAGAGCTCCATTTTATGAGTGTTTCCTAATATAGTGTCAAGCTTTTTGGCTTTCCAAGTATTGAAGACTCAGGAATAAATACTGTTTACTATTGTAAGACAGAGCTTAGTCATTACTAATAGACGTGCCATTTCTTCTATTAATATAAAACATTCCTTGGTAATAACAGCAGCAGTGAAGTTTTTGCTAGAAAAGAAGAAATTTCAGACGCTTCAGGGATCACGACTTGATCCGCATTTAGTTCTCACAAACTGCAGCCACCTCTCACTTCCCCTCCTTGTGTCCTCCTGTCTCTTTCTATCACCCATAAATTGGCAACTTCACCAAGAAACTCACCTTTTGCTTAGGTAGGTAAGATAAATTCAGGTCAGTTACTACAGCCTAATTTGCTGTAGCAAACCTGTCTGTAGTTTTCCTAATAGCAAGGTAGACATTTTACACTAGTAATTATCCCTAGTAGAGCAGGCAAGACAAGTCTGGAGTAGATAACTTGGCTGTTGTCCAGCCTCCCGCCACACATCCCCAACAATGCTCAAGCCCTCAGCTTCAGTGCTTTTTTTTTCATTATTCTAACACACTAAATTGCATTATGGTGAATATTAGCCCCAGCCCCATGGCTGTATATTATTGCAAAATTACACTTTACATGAGACCTTATTTTATGTGTTTCTTGAATAATTTAGTAATTACAGTGGTGTGCCCACAAGGAGACAGTGGTCACCTCTAGAAGCAGACCTAAGCAGGCAGAAATTGCTCTCTTGGTAGAGAGATAAAAATATTCCCCTAACTTAGAGGGGCTAATTCTTGTTACCACTCACCCATGATGCTTCTTTGCATGCCCTGTGTAAACTCAGTGTAACCAAGCTCTTTTCTCCCCCATTCCCAGCTCTTTTCCCACCTGGAAGCTGTTGGGAAGAAGTGGGGTTATCACTTTCTCTGTACACATATGACAGGCACATGCAGAAAGCCCTATCTCCTTTCAGCAGCACGAGCTGGTTTCTGTGAGATTGTGCCAAGCCTGCACAAGCATCTTCTCAATCAAACCAGCAAAGTTTAGTTATTAAAACTCTAATGAGTCCCTCTTTAAGTACTCTTTAAGGCTCAGATGGGTCACATCAGTCTCATCTGATCCCACAGAGCTGCTCCTCAGAGTCCCCAAACCTCACAGGGCTGCTGGAGACAGTGGCTCTGGAAGAGCAGGGATAGATCCCTGGGAGCCTCCCAACCTCTCAGCTGCAGCTCCCTCAGACACCAGTTAATTGCCTTAACACGAAATACCAAAATCATGTGGTATTTCTCAGCTGAAATGAGACCCACACAGCATTCATTTGCAGGGGTGAAACACAGAGCCTCACCAAACTGAAACCGAACTGAAGAGAGATGCTGTGCACAGCTGTGTCTAAAGCACCATTCAGAGATAATTAAAAGTGCACTTATCTGTTTGGCTGGGTTTTAAACAAAGCAGGTGCATTTATAATCCATCAGACTCCCATTTCTTGCTGGGATCCCGAAGCTGCAGAAGACAGCGTCTCTTTTCAGGCTCTGAAATTACACAGAGAAAGAAGAGGAGAAACAAAAAAAAAAAAAGGAGAGATCAGATCAAATTTACAGACCAGGTTAATGATCCAAAGTAAACACCAAACTCCGTACTTCTGTCCCCATGCTATTTTTTTTTTTTTAATACTACTGCCATGCAAAAGTACGTGGAGATAAAACAAACAATCCAGTCCAGTAAATTTGAGAAACATGAAATGTATCAGTACTTGTTCCAGAAGTGGTTGAAGGAGGAGGAAAAAGATGGGAAAGGGAAAAAAATATAAAGAGTAACAGAAAACTATTGAATAGAACTTCTAAGAGTCACCTAGCTGAGCCTACAGCCCAGAGAGACCATTCCTGCCTGCTCTGCTTTCCAGCTACATTCCAGCACCAGGCACATTAAAATTCAGGGATGTTAATCCTTGTGGCAATGCTTAAGAATATTCACAATGTGCTTAGCACAAAGGAAACAGGCAAAGCTGCTTTTTGTTCACCCCTTTGACTTAAACGAGAAGCTCAAATCCTTCTTGTCCCAAAATGAAGTACCTTTATATGAGAGAGATCATCAATCAGCAGGGCTGGAGAAAAACACTACTCAAACCTATTTCACAACTTATCACATATACTGTATCTTTCCTTCCTCGTTCTTCATTTACACTGGTTTTATTGTTGGTTTGGGGTTTTTAGCTGTTAATCTTACCTCACAAGCACTGGAGCGTGGATGGAGAGGGAGGAGACAGGCGTACAGAGAGAATCGTGTCTGTTACTTGTAGTGGTGTCTAGAAGCCCCAGCCAAGAGCAGGACCCACTGTGCTCAGCACAGAGGCAGAGTGATGAAAACTCTGCACTCTGATGAAAAGCTAGTGAGATAAACAAGCAAGCTGGAAAAGGAGAGGAGGGAGACAGCATCATTCTCAGCTGGGAGCTGAGACCTAGAACAACGAGTAACCTTTCTCCTCCTATCACGCAGGGAGCAGGTGGCATCCCTGGGAAAACACACTGTACCTCCAGAGTCCCACTTCAATGACCTACCCCCTACAAAACACCCCAACTACTAGGGAGTATTCCTAAATATTTACAGCTGTTCTTTGCAACCTCAATCAATATCACGTAGCCAAGAACAGGTTAACCTCTTCCTTTTCACACTGCAAAAGATGCAGGTGTCAAACTATTCCATGCAGTCTCACTATTTTTTATTCTTCGGTGCCAAAAATGTCACTCCAATTCAATGTCTACCACAAGGCACAGAATCTAACTAAATAAAATCAGCAGTGAATGGGAGCTTTTTTATTCATGCATGAAAGTAACATAAATAAGCTTTAATGAGGCTGGTGGTGGTCTGTTCTGGGAACTCAATCAGAAAATCTATTTAGGAGACCTGAGAGGTGTTTGTTTATAGACCAAAATGAACACAAGAAGCAGGCTGAAAGGACAAGACATGCAGTTCAACTTCTTTTCAGCCTTCTACAGTGGGTTTGCCACCCTGGATAAGAAACCAAAAGGGACAGTAGTTAATAAATCAGGCTCAGGCTTGCAGCCCCAGATGTAGTAATAAATCCATGCAATTGCCTTAGGTGTAAATGTAAAAATAATTTCCATTGGCTTCTCTTTCTAGAGAGTTTCACAAATATCATCTTGTGAACTGTCTATCAAAAGACTACTATTTCCTAACATTTCTGTCTTAATGAAGATTTTTTTTGCCTTGACAGCAAAATTGCTCTTGGCTCAGGTCACAGCATTTCTGTCATCTCATGTAGGCATTTCCAGTTATCCTTCAGACAGGGGTAATTTTTCTGGAAAACAGGCTGATGGTATGATGAGTCTGGACCTCTTGATGATGAGGATGACCTTTTAACTGAGAACTTAAAAGTGTTGAATCCCCACTTTGACTAAAAATTGGACTAAACCAAGACCAAGGTTTTCAAGCCACTAAATTCCTGTTGGCTTGGGAGTTCCTTCCTACCAGGATTTATATTCTACACCAACTTTAAAATTCTTCATTATGACCAGTCTGCCAAAGCAGACATTACAAATGGATATGCTTTATAACTGTAGTGCTGATTGATTTCCAGGATGCACAGATTATACATCATCATCTCACTTTTTAGGCATCCAATTATAACTCTCCATTCAGCTGCCACAAGGAACTTGCACACTATCCAGAACTGATTTCCCATTAGTGTTGTTGTGCAGGAACATCGGGCCTTCCATGAGTATTTCTTCCTCAATATTGCCAGTGACACACAAAACACAAACCTGGAAAGATGCACACCTGATTAAAAAGGACTCCAGTCTTCTTCTACAGCACCAGCTATTAAAAACTGTCAGAAAAGTGCACCAGCATCCCTGTATGATGAACTAACATGATTCCTCTTTCTTACAAGCAGGAGCAGGGAATACCCAAGGCACTTGCCTCCCAGCCCATCAGATCCAAAGGAGGAACAATACCCAGAGTACCAGGCACTAGAGCACATGAATCCTAGGAAAAGAAAGAAACAAAACACTTGACTGTGAGACTGTCTCACACAGTTGTGTTTCCTGAGGCCATCTTGGCTCTACATTATCTCTAGTGGGGCACAGTGCAGGGAAGTGTCCTCAGAGCTTTGTTCTTTTGTGGACAGTCCTCCAAGTAGCAAGCTGTTTTCACTCTCCAGATCAGACCTCCTCCCTGGAACAAGACAATTTGTCCTATTCAAAACTGTTTTCTTAGCTGCGTAAGACAGAACACAAACAAAAATAAATCTAAACATTTCTAGCAGAAGACATCCAACAGAGAAGTCTAATGTTGTAGTAAAGTACTGCCAAACTTTCCCCAAATAAGAATTCTTCTCAAGGACTTCAAATTTAAAAAAATCCATACAGAGAAACATCCCCCCTCATCCCAATGGTTTGTGGCACTGCATCAGTGCTGAGGTCTCGGTGTTTGTCTGCCTTTGACCTGGAGCTGGGCAGTGCCAATGCTCAGCAGCTCTCGCTCCTGCAGGAAAAATTCCTCTATGAACCAGGCCTTCGTTTGACCTCAGACCTTGGCTGAGGGCTATAAAGGACACTGCTTCCTAGCCACTGCTCAGTGACTTAGAAAAAAACAAGTTTGAGAGACTCAGGCTGCCCTGTGGGTGCTGTTACTCATCCCTGGGGCTATTGCTCTGCAGGGCTGCTGTGGTGGGGTCTTTACCAAGGCCAGTATTCACATCAGCAATAGGCCAATGGCACCATTATCCAGAACCAGGTGGTGCTTTAGAGCTGCAGACTAATCTCTAAGCTTCTCCACAAATATTCTGCAAGAACAAGACATTTCCTGGGGGAAATGCCAAAATGGCCAGGTTCATCACCATCTTTCCTGACAAAAAGGTAATTTCTCATTAATACCAGCTATTTTATCCTGCTATAGAGACAGCTCTCTCCTGGTAAAACTCCTGCTGGAGTTGGAAGAAACCCTCTGCTGGTTTTGCTGTTATCAGATGGTGGGCCCCTGACAACAGCAATGGAGGCTCCTGATCTACCCTGCTTTAACCATCTGGAATGGAATCCTTTGAGAGCTGACTGAAGTAATAAAATTCCTCTCTCCATATTGCTTCATATATTACATTAGTTTTCCCCTTAAACTCACTGCAGTGCTGATGATTTATCACCTCAGGCCTCCAGTTCCCCTCAGACTCGACCTCAGTGCCCGGATTTGCTCCTTCTCTTCACCCATTCAAGGAATTCAAAAGAAAATTTAAACATTAAAAAACAACAACTCTTTACACCTGCATTAGTCACTCACTTAGATTGTTACTCATGGTCTCATCCACAGTTAAACCTCCGTGTTTTATGCTAAATCACCCATTCTGGCACCTGACTCACACACAGCCCAACCTCTGCCTTGAACATACCTCTGGGTGGGAGGGGTCTCTCCTTTTGGCCTTTCTGCTCAGCTGTTACTCATTTAATAAAATATAAGCCAAATATATAATCATGCTGGAAGGAACATGTTTCCTTGTTAGGCCTTTTTGGCTCTTATCCAGCAGTTTTCAGGCAATGGGGATTTATATTTTGCTACACAAAGTTGCAGATTAATTCCTTACCATTTTCCAGGCCTCCGATGGAGGGAAGGGGAACAAGAAGGGTTTTCTCTGATCTGTACCTCACCCCCCCATGAGACAGCACAGGAACACACGTCCTGGTCTTTCCTGGGTAACTGGGAGCAGGGACTTGTAAAAAGACAGAGTATGTCTTTTTATATAACATGGCAGCATATCTCCTCAGGCAGTGCAGTGCCTGCCAGCTTCCCAGAGCCACAGGGATGGCACCCGAAACTAATCAAACACCTCAGTCCTGCTTTTTCAGGTAACATACAGGCCACCCCCCATTTTCACTTGTATTTAGTGAGAATCAGATTCTAGGAACAAGTATGTCAACAAAACCAGATCAACATGCTCACTGGGAAGGTTAAGTCAACACAAGGCCATGTTTATTCAATTTTAATGTAAGTACAGTCATGGAAGTATCTGCTGGGAAGGACCTCTGGGTCCATCTGGTCCTGTCTCCCATAAGAAGCAGGATTGTTTCCAACACTGGCTCAGATCATCCCTTGCTTTTTCCAGCCAAATCTTAAACCCCCTCCAGAGTCCCTGACCTCTGTTGGTAACCTGTTCCAGTGCTGCACCACCCTCCTATGGAGAAGCTTCTCCCAAAAGCCGCTCAGAACATCCCAACCACTGCTTGTGGCTGTAATCCACAGCCATGTCATCTATCACTCCAGAGGCCTCCAGGAGCTCACCCTCACAGATCAGCTCATAGTGGCCTTTGGTGATGGTCATTGTCCCCTCCCCCTCCAGCAGCCAGGGTTCCACCAGCCCCCAGAGATTCACTTCTCTTTGGGTTTCCCTGAAGTCTGTAGACTCAACACTGCTGCAAGTTGTGATTACCTAAGTGCAGAGAGCTGCAGGAAATGAAAGGTGGATGTTCCCCTCCAATCTGGAGGCTCCACCATGTCTCTGATGTCCCCTGAGCCACACACTGAAATGACCTCCAGCCTTGGAAACTCTATTTTTAGAGCTTTATTTTTTTCGCCCTCCCTCTCCTTTTTCCGTCCTGGACTTTGAACCTCCCTATGATCTTGTCCGCATGATTGCATCATTCATGGCAGGTAAGGTCAGCATGAATAGAAGGAAGTAAAAACAGCACTTCACACAGCATGCCAGCAGCTGGGAGAACCTGCAGCCAGCAGAGGTTATGGACCCAGTCAGGTCTAATAAAAACCTGCATCAGTGGAGGGGCAGGAACTACAATTGTGATTATTCATGTTGAAACAGAGGTCACTACATTTCCTGCTTCAGAGGCAAATCTGAGCCCTGCAGGGTGTCTCAGAAGGAGGTTTCCTTTGTGCATAGCACTGAGCCAGGGCAGCCCAGCAAAGCTCTACTGTGGGCTGCACAAGGGAACAAATACCATGTGTTCTCTTTCCCTTGTAACTGTAGCTCAGCACAGATGCCGAATATGCATGGAGAGAGGAAGGGAGGACTCTCCCTTACAGGACTCAGCTGTAGTCCTGTGAGGCACTTGGATTTGGGGTCACTGTGGCCAGTACCAAGGAGCCACCATCCTGATATGGAAGACCTGAATTCAGCTCCCCTCCTGGATGCCTTGAAACAATACCAGCCCGTGTATCTCTAGCTCCTGTCATTTCCACATGGCTCCATCTTGGTAGTCCTTGCTGTGCAAGCACCAGCAGTTCAAACCTCTGCTTGTTTCTGTCCCCATCTGACTTGCCATGTGAGACAAGGAGAAGAAGGGGACTGTTCAGGGCAGCTACTGCTCACCAGGTAGAGGTGAGACAAGGAGACCGTTTGCCTGAGGAAGATCACTGCTCTGGCAGGAGCTGCAGCACTGTCAGCAGTGCTGGCTGCCTCGTGGGACATCCTCTCCATGACATCAGTGCTTTGTGAGAGGTATCTCATGCAAGTGAGAACACTGCAAAATTTAGGACATCTGTACAAATTCCAGATTGATGCAGCTGCTGAAATGTAATTATGAAAAATATTAGCAATTGAATTGAGAAGGCGTTACAAAACATCTAAGGAGTAAGAAAATAAACTAGCATGCTGTGATTGATGTAAGCACGTAACAGCCTCCACATGTCACTGGGACCAGCACAGTCTGCACCAGCTGAGGCACTCTTTCCAGAGATGGAAAAACACTTCCAAGGGGAGCAACTGCACAGCTGGGCCAAGCTCTTGTTCCCTGTCACAGTGCTGGTGAACCATTTGGGCCTCTATTGCCACACAAAGATGAGTTTTCAGGGGCACAAGGCCTCTGGCAACAGTTTGGGCTTCTGCACTTGTCAAAGCTTGGGACTGAAACATGATCAGCTGGGATGACTTAACTAGATGTGAGGAATACTCCTCAGTCCTGTTCAGAATTGGACCTCTGGGCCACCAAGAGTGTTTGCTTTCAATCAGCACATGCTGAGCACCCCCAGACTTCACCACCACTACCAGGAGCTGCCAGTACCCACCAGCCACTTTCCACCCCACTGCAGCCTTTGATAACAGCTGACCTGGCCCTTTGGTGTTGAGCTCTGGAGAGATTCAGGGACAAAGAGGGAAGTGAGAGTCAGTGTTGCTCCCTGGACTCACCAACATGGCCAAGGTTGCCAAACAATCACCCTCTCCTTTCCCAGTGTCTCCTTGGCTGCCCCCAACAGGCATCCTAATACCAGTTTGGTGAAAAAAGTTGGGGAAAAGTTACCATTCCAGGTCAAAGAGCTCAGATCCAAGCCCCACGTCAATGGGTCATGCATTATGCAACTGTACTCACATGCAAAACACATCTAGCCTCTTGCTCTACTTTCATACAGCACATCCAGAAAGACGATACAACATATCCTGCATATCAGTGGAGACAAGAAAGTAGGAGCAATATTAAGAGATTATCCCACATGCATCCAACTCTTTCTATTTAACATGTGGCTACTAAGCAGCAGGTACAAAGGATACCAAATCACTAAGTTCTGGCAACCCCTGTAACTCTTTCATCCCTCCTCAGCCACCTAGTGCTCTTTTAGGTGAAGGAAAAGTAAAGGAAAAGGTTTCTTGGGCTTTTTTTCCCCTTCCTCCCCTACACTCTTTTTGTTTCATCCTGAGAAACAATTTAAAAAGACACCAGCAGAATGCTGCAGACATGTAGCTGATGGAGAAGCAAGCCATCATTTCAGTCCTAAGATGTGGGGAAACTACTTAGCCTTTCCACTTAGGTTTCAGCAAGCTTCAGGTAAAGATCTCCGCGGTAAGCAAGGAAAGAGAACACAAACCCTTGCACTTTGGTCAAACCCTCAAGCAGTGAGGAGCTTGGGATCCTCAAGGTGAAGCCCTTGGGCGTGCCCTGTCCCCATCCGTGTGAAGACGGAGCGAGCCGGCAAGTGCATCCGGCAGTGACTGCTCCCACCCAAGTGGGATGACTGCAGCTGGTTTTTCCAGGAGGCCTTGGAGACAGCTTGAGGATTTTGCTGCTGAATCAGGCTTTCTGCAGCACAGGCAGAGCCCCTGCCGCTGGCGCCGAGCCCTGCAGCTGCACGAGGCCTGGCACGCGCCGCCGGGGCCGCGCAGCCAACACGGACACTCCCGGGGCGACACGGGCCTGCCGCGCGCTCGCTTCCAGCCGACGGCATCGCTGCGGGCTCGCATCCTCTCAGCTGGAAAAGCTGCAAAATAGGCACTGCAGGACAAACCACAGGAAACACAGTCCTTTCTGGGACAGAAAGGACTCGTTGTACAGCACATGCCATAGACGCTGGAACACAGCGGAGGGGTGTAGATTTGGCACTTGAGTGCAAACACTATGCTCCTGCTGTGCCACATCACTGGCTGCCTTAGCCTTAAATATTGTGGTTATTCATCTAAGAGTACATGTTCTGAAATATCTAGTTGTCAGGCTTTTCTGGAAGTTCTTCAAAGGCAGAATGCCTTGGTTCATCCTCCCAGACAGCTTCCACCTGCAGGGAAAGACAGCCTTGTCACTAAAAGCCTCATTTTCAGCTGCCACCGTTTATTTCTACAAAGCCAGCAGCCAGGGCCATTTTTCTTCCTGCTTTGCTATAGGTTCTTCAGAGCAAGAAGTTGTTGAGCATGAAGGCAGCACAGACCTTGGCCAAGCTCTGTGCCTGCTGCAGCAATGCATGTGTATATATTCTCCTTCCTTATTTTGCTTTGGAGCAAGTTGTCTTAAAAAGGACTTGGAGCAAGCACAGATACAATGCCACCCCCACCCAGGTTTTGGTGTCTCCTGAAAAGCCCAGAGCCCGTGCATGCCAGCTCGGGTGTTTAATGTCTGGCTTACAGGAATACTGTGGGTAGGGCAGGATCTGTGGAACTTTATGGTGCTATTTTCATTCGGTGTGTTTCCAGAGCAGCTCCTCTCTTTTGGTAGATAGCAGGGGTGGGTAGGTAAAGCTGCTTCTGAGGGTGACACTCCCTCCCTCTCACTCCAACTGGCAAAGGCTGGGGAGACACAAGTAAGAGCAGCAGCTCTGGAAAAGGAATCAGCAGGGGAAGCCACAGGAAGACAGGGGAATTGGAGATTAAAACATCAGATTGAAAAGGAACAATAAATCCCTGTTAGGGAATATTACTGGGGGGTAGAGCAGGAACAGAATGCAGCTCAGTAATGAGGCAGATGGCATTTTCTTTGGGATCTGCAAATCCATTTGGGCTTTCTAACAGACAAAGATGCCACACTATCCAGAAATCAGCTTGATACATGACCTGCCTCCCCCTCTGCTTTCAGTGGCAATAGCTGCTGGAAGGAGCAGCCCTGGTAAAGCCCACCCGGTCCAGCAGCACAGGCTGAGGCCAGTCTGCTCTCACAGCAGAGTCCCTGTAGCACCCCTGCTCTGCTTAGGCCACAGAGACAAGGTGACAGCTGGGCTCAGTGTCACAGGCAGGGCCCCAGACATGAGGGGCTCTCTAGAACCATTAAGGGCTGAGGGCATCTGGCAAAACACCATCTTGCTGCAAGGTCCTTGGAGAACTAAGACTGTGGCTCCTCCGTCAGGCAGGATGGCTCCAGCCACGTGGTTTATATCTGTAAGGGCTGCAGGCAGCAATGTAGAGCATTCCAGGAAATGACATCCTTGGAGAAGGGATGTTTCTATCAGCCATCAGCACTCGTGTTCTGGCAGTACTGGAGCATTCTTGCAAAACACTCTCAGGGAAGGAGAGGGAGGAAAAACAGCAAGCTGCAGATGCTCACATCTAGCCCCCACCCCTCAGTTCCCTGTATTTCATTAGGCAAATAATACTCAGGGTCAATAACATCAGCCTCTTTCCTGGAAATGAAATAACTACAGCCAACTCTCAGGTTGCCAGGCTGGGGACTCGGGGGTGCAGCACAGGTCCCTGCTCTGCAGTCAGCTTCTTTTGGTGTCTTTAGCACAGCATTGCTTCTGTGTCTCTCCTTTGCTGGAGTCTGGGTAACACGTGTGTGAAAGATGGGGCAAGAGCTCCCACCCACACACTTGGTTTCCTCATGGAAGCCTTGGCAGACGTGCTCAAGAATAAATGGGTATCAAGTGGTGCATCAGCCCTTTGAAACGCACCCATCCCATCAGCTGACATGGGCTCTCCTTGTCTAGCAGTCAGCTCACACCATAGGTAGGGGGACAGGTACACCTGTCGCCTAACAGCATTTCACAGTGTTCCTTCTGATGCAAAGGGGTCGAGACTGTGCCACACACAACAATTGTAGACTGGTGTTGTGCTGCCACTGTGCTTGCAAATGCACAAATGTACTGACCTCCTCTTTGGCTGCACATCCATCATGTGTCATCACCAGATCTTCATGGACCATCAGATTTAGTTCTTGTATTTTCCTCTCATGTAGAAGTTTTCATCATGCTTTGGGCTCAAGCTCTCTGACAGGGTTAAGTTTTCCATTGGACTGTGTGATTTTCAGGGTCTTTTCCAAGCTCGACGACTCAGAGATTTAAGTGTAGCTCAGCATGGAGTCAAGGCTTAGACTCAAAGAGGCTCCTCCAGGGCGCCTTCCAACATGGATATCTATGAGATTGGGAATGGAGGGCAGCTGATAAGAAAGACAAGAAAAAGCCCAAGAGAAGTTCTTGGAAGAAGATTCACTCAAAGACTGCCTTAACCAGTACACCAGGGCCACTCTGGCTGGCTGAGCTAGGGTGGGGACAAAGGGTGGGGCTGGCCTGGCTGTGATGTCCTGTGACACCACGGACATCCTGGGGGACACGTCACAATGGGGGCAGCTATAAAAGGCC
>WAAE01004558.1:0-35114 GCA_013400495.1 Nicator chloris
GACCTGACAGCCTCATTGCTTGTTCCATGTCCTCCAGTGACTTCTCCAGATACCAGAGCTTGGACTGACCCTTCCCAGAGCTTCCTGTAAAGTGCAGTTCTTAAGGTTTATAGCTAATTCTTCAGAAGGCTTATGGCAAGCCTAATGCAAAGCAGATATCCTTTGCATGAAATTGCTGAAGGCACTGTTTCTTGCATGAAAACTAAAGCACTGTAAATTACAATCATACAAGCACACCAAACTCCCTGGCCACAATGTCTCTAACCTTTCACTAAAAAATCACCAACGTTGTATGAGTGTTTTGAAAGAATGCAAATCAGAGCTTATCGTCTCTGACCTTCATCAGCTCTGCTGCCACAATAGCATCATTGTTTCCTATCTCCCCCCTTAATAAGCTACACCCTCCATTCCTCTCACTTCCTTTCCAGCCCAAACCTTTCCATCTGAGAGGCTTTTTAAAGCTCTGCTTTGTCATCTGGTTTTGCTACTACTGTGGTCTAAATGCCAAACTTCTTCAGTCCTGGTCGTCTTCGTCTCAGTCAGCCAAGTCTCTGTTTTCACTTAAAAGGCATATTATGAGCTTGGATGTTGGAAATTCCTTCTATTCCCGTAGTCTAACAAACAAGGTATTCCCAGCTGAAAGAAACATTTATGTTGCAGCATTATTCTTACTAAAACTATGCTGCAGCAACACAGTATCAATCACAACCATAAACAGTACTTTTCCCACCTCACCACTGTGACACAACTCTTTCCTTCATGATACTGTTCAAAAACTCCACATTGTCACAGTACATAAGGACTAATGCTAAGTGTGCAGTTAAATTAGTAACTTACTAATCCCATGCTTTGTCCACTGGGTTTCTGTTCCACAATGAAATGTTGTGACAACAAATGGGGTAACCAAGGAAAAATCAAACTGGCTACAACTGTCAGGATTATGAGTTCAATATAATTCTTCAGCCTGTTCATACTGGTCTCTGTTTGTTTCTGGTAAAGACTGATGACTCCAAAAGCCACAAGCTGTGTGTGAAGTTCTTGGGTGATGACAATTTCCTTTGTAGTGTTGCCCAGTGTCTGAGACTATCCTGATAGGGTTGTGTAGCCCTGCTGTGAGCAGTATCCTATTGCAAAGAGAAGGTTTGCACAAAGACTGAGGATGCAATAAGAGTCTTTATGTCCAGATAAAAACTGTAATCTCCAAAAGCTCTTAACATTGACCTAACTCAGAGCACAGTCAGCAGATGCAGTCAGGCTGACACAGGTGAATTTTGGAGAGTCTTGACCAGCATGGTTCAAAATGCAGCCCTCTGGCCCGATCTGGTCTGCAGGATCTTCTGTCTTGTCTGAAGCACTTACTCTTTGGAAATTCCAACTAGCAAGCTGCTGCCTCCTCCCAAAGAGAAGGAAAGGAGTGATGATTATTCTCAAGATGAGCTGCTGCCTCATCCCAAAGAGAAAGAAACGTAGGCAAGGATAGCACCCTTATACAGAGAAGTTGCTGTGCTTCTGTCTGAGTGATTTTGAGTACTTGGACATTTGAAAGAAACACTCCTAGATAGCCTGCTGTCTTATCTCTTTGCTGAACAGGTAAGAACAGCAGCACCTCTCCACCACAACTGTTCTCATTTGCAACTTGTTGGGGGCTGGGGAAGAGGGATGGGACATTGACTAGGGAGCAAGGGACAGTAATTTTCCCCTGCAGCCTGTCGCTCCACCCAGCCTTCCCCTGAAGCCTGATTCACTGCCCAAGTATGAGAGTGTGAATGGTAGGAGATATGAAATCACAGGCCTGAACTGCTATTGATTGTCGTCTCAGTCAAGCTAACCTGGGGGCTCCTCTCCAGATTTTGATCAATGGCAGTTAATTACGTTCTTCCTCTTTGGAAGTAGTATACACTTCTTTCTTTTGTTGGCAGGGGATTTTTCTGAAGGTAATCTTGGAACAAAACGGCAGCTCCAGGCACTCTGTAAGAAGCCAAATACAAGGGAAGGGTGGAGCGAAGCTGCTATTTGATAATAGGAATAGTCTACAAGAAAGTTTCCTTATCTCTCTTCAGTGCTTGTTTTTCAGAAAATAACTGTGATGAAAAGGCAGCAACTATTCTTCTCTGAATGTAAAATCTTTTCTGATAAGATTTCTGGAAGAACTCACATTCAAAACTATCTTCATTCAAATCCTTCCTAAGATGCGTTTCTTCCATAACGTGTTTCTATGCTAATCCACTAGGCGTTGCTATTTACATCTTTAAAAGAAACAGAGTACATTATCTGGACGATTGTAGATTAAGAATGACTAAGTGCATGCATGTCCCATAGGAAAGCATAGTCTCTGGAAAGAATCTATTGGCTTCTGGCAGTAGTTCTTTATATTGTGGTTTTATTACTTATTGTTGATTATAATCTCCACACGGAAGGGGCATTTGTCTTTAAGCATAATTTCTGCCTTTTAAGGCATCATTTATGTCTGTAACTTTCTGTAATCACAGAATCACACAATATTCTCAGTTGGAAGGGACCCATAAGGATCACTGAGTCCAGATTTTAAGTGAATGGCCCATATGGGGAACAAACAACGACCTTGTTGTTATTTAGCACAATACTCTGACCATCTGAGCTAATAGTGAAGATCGAGAAGGAAACAAGAAGTAATTTTACAATACAATTTAGCTCCATCTTGAAGAGCTGTCAAATTCTACTCTGCCATCTCAATGTATACCCAGATTTGGTGCTAAAGTCACTGGAATGGAATATGGTCATAGCTCTTGAAACAGAGAGGACTGAACGGGAGAGGAGGCCAGTAATACTGCAGCTGATAGAACTCACTCCCAGTGTCTTAGACTATGCAAACATTAAAAAAGGCTTAGTCTGCCAGACAAGCTGAGTCCATGCTGCCTTGTGTTATAGGCTGCTAATATAGCTCAGAAGTGCACATCTGCTATGTAACAGTACAAAAAGGTTGCCAAACCAGGCACTATTCTAGTGAGGTCACAACTTCATTAAGTTACATTTGGTTACATATGTAGTTTAGTATTTATTTGGGGTTGCATTAAATTCTTGCTCTATAGTAGCATTTTTTTCAGTGAAAACTTTGGGAAACTTCTGTGATTTACTCTGTGAAAAATTGCATGGAGAGACTATTTCCTCTGAGTCATCACTGGGAAAAATCCATTATTACAGAGGTGAAACATGTAAATGTGACAGCTAGAATTGAAAGAAAATAACTACAACTGTAGGTATTTTGAACATCCTACAAGTTTTTGTTGGTACACTGAACATACCCAAATCTGTTGATAGAACATATTTCAAACCCAAAGATTTCAAAACTATTGCTTTCCAAAATTGTAATTAATCTATATGTCAAAATTTTACATTGCTATAATAATTATCATAACAAAGTTAATTACAGATTGTTGCTTCACAACCAAAATACTCACTACTAAATAAAACATGATGGTTATTTATACAACAGAGGAGAAGAAAGAAATAAGATTACTGCATCCACCAGAAAAGTCTGGACCCTCTGTTTTAAGTGTGTGTATCTGTCTGCTCTGTCTTCTGGCAAGGAAGCCCTGCCAGAAGAGGCATAGGATGTTGTAGAGGTAGCAAGCTTGGAGCCAGGAAGGAAGGCAATACTTCCTGATACTCGTTAGCAATCTCAGAGGAAGGAGAGCATCCTGCCTAGTCATGCTAAATCAGCTAAAAGGTCCCTACTAACACAGCAAATCCCTTACCCATCCTTGTTGAAGCAGAAGGATATTCAGATTTGGTTAGGAAAAAGGAGCCATGATTTTGGATGTGACTGTGCAAAGTACCCATTAAACTTTACTCTCCTACAGTGTGACTTTTTAATTTGCTCAAGGGAGCTGTGAAATGAAGAACCTGAGGGCTTACCTGTCTTTGTTTTGTCTCCCTTTATCAAGTACACTTGGTCAGTTTTCACCTCTTTGTGCTATGCCTTGGCTTAAAAATTTATGCCACGTCCCATTTAAATTCTCAGCTGAGAACTTTCATTCTTTCAGCAGCACAACTACTGCACACCATTTGATAATTTGTGAAATTCAAATATATTTAGTGTGACTAAGTAGCAGAGTTCGAATAAGAATGGTTTGTCTTTATACACAGAACTTCCATATCCCCTAAACCAAGGTGAGTCCTCAGAGTTCAGCGTCTTGTACCCTAATAGTCCTTCACTTCTTGTCTAGCAATTGCCAGTTCCACAGGCAGATTTTGTAATATTAATGTTTCAAGCACCCACCACAATTAATTACACATTGTTTTAAATGTTTAGAAGTGGATTTGGTTGTCTTTTTAGACAATTGGTCACAAATGGCAGCTTAAATGGCAGATTTAAAGCTGTCAACCTCATGAGGTGATTTCACACAAAGTTATTATTAGTGACGTCAGATTCCAAAAATCCTTGTAAAACATTTGTTAAATAATATAAATTGAAATTGGTATGTGCTCAAACCAGTGTAAATAACAAGTTATACAGACTAGAATACATTAAAAAACCCCAAGCCTAACACAAAAAACCAAACCAAACCAAAAAAAGCCACAACAAAACTTTAGGAAAAACACTCAAAGAAGAAAGGTGATATTAGGCTAAACTCTCAGACTATGTTGCATTACTATTACTGTTACCATTTATCAAGGACTTTCAAGCCAGTTCTGATATTTTGTCCCTTTGGATTTGTAACTTTGACTGTTACATTTTCAACTGTCATGTTCTTACCTAAACTATCCCTCTTAAAAGTTTCTTTGTCTACATTATTTCTCGTCAGATTTGAATCAGCAAAGCAGAACATTTCCTGTCCTTGGTGGGATGAACCCACACTGGATATGAGGAGACTGTGTCAGCACTAACAGGATACAGACCAGGAAACACTGCATTTTATTAAGAGGAACTAGAACAAGAGGGGCAAAGTTTTGGCAGAATTAGAATGAAATGGTTGTACATCGAACAGAGTAAGAGCTGGAACGAAGACATTTTTATATAACTAAAACAAGGCTGCCAGCAGATTGGTTTGGTAGATTGGAAAACACCAGGAGCATATGAGAAAAAGGTTCAGTTCAAAACCTAAGGTTTGAATGAGAGCTCTGGCTGTCTAAATAACTGGAGCTGTGTCTCCGGCAGGCTGGAAAAGTTTACTTTAGTGAGTTGAGAATACAAATGAGTTATGTCCTGGAGCAACAAGCTATTGACACTCTCCTGAAAATTAATAGTCAAAAGTTTGGAATGAACAAAAACATAATTAGAATTAATATTGGTCAATAAGAATAAAAACTGACTCAAAGTCTGCTGGAACACAAAGCATGCTTCTCAGAGAGCTAAAAGTGTACATGGACTAAAATACAAATAGGAAATAGCTCTGTGGTGTGGATCTAAAATAAGATCAGGAGTAGCCACAAGTGTGGTGCCTTCTAGTGTATCACAGCTTTGTCTGTTGTTCAGCACTTTCTAATCTGGACTAGTATGTTTTCATACCTCTTCTAGCAGCAACTTTAGAGTCTCTCCAGGATCCAAACCTGTGACACATTCTTGAAATTTTCTAGATGGAGGAGAAATGTGCATCTTAAAAAGATGACAGATGTTTTATTGGTCACCTTTAAAGGCTGGTCTTCCTGTTAATTATGGCTATATACTGCAAGAAGTCTCTAAAGGGATAGGTGAGCGTGGTCCTCCATTAGCTGTCTGGAAAAGCACAAAAAGTCTTTTATCTTCTGTAGCCAAAAGAGACTTATATTTAGCTTGAGGGAGATGGAAACCATCTTTTTAGAGAAATAAATTTTACAGCCTTTTTCATTGTTGATTTGTGACATTGAGATCTGTAAAATCAGGCCGTATCCTCCTTTATGACAGCGACATTTTTAACAACTAACATGGTAAGAGGGCAGCCCTTTTATTAAAAGCTTTTAGAAGGGGGAAAGTAAAAGGTGAAAGTTGCTGGTGAAGTTGATGCTGTAGATGCAGCAACCAAGGAAAAATGATGGCAATCACACTTATGTTTTTACACTTTTAGCTTTTGGGAACTGACAGGAAAGATTATTTTTGATTTATACCCATTTCTGAGAAGCAGACCCAATAATTATCAGGTAGTTCACCTGTGTCACACAACAGCTATGTCAAAAGCCAACAGTTAAACTACATGTGTTAAGGATTTTGTGTGTGGTGTCACCTCATGAGGACAGCTTTAAACCAAGCTGGAAAATTCTGGGGATGAGACAGAGTATTTCACACACTGTCATCAAGCTGTTGAATAAATCTCATTTGCTTTTAACTAGAATAGACTCCTGTATCTGAGGGCTCCTAAGGCCCTCTGGAATCCTATTACAATGATTCCTAACATTTGATGCCGATAATCAATTTTTCTAACACAGGTAAAGGTCCTAAGTGAATCTTTTATTTCTGTTTGCAAAATAGTTCCCCATCAGAAGTTTTGATTTTTTTTTCCATGCTGAAATCTTTACGTGCTTCTGCTTTTTAATTGCCTTGTTTGCATGACAAGAACTAAGAAATGAAACTTCCATAAGGTACGTAGAACCTTAAAGGCAGAAAATCTAGCTGTGGCTTAGTGAAACTGAAAACTTTTGTAAAATCACAACTGTCTCTGGGCAAGAAATTATAAGGATTGTGAAGATGAGCTCAATTTAATAAAGTATTAAAGATGAGTCCTGAAGTTTAAGGAAATTTTAACTGCAAGCAGACGAGTGCTGCAACTCTTTCTGCCATGATTCAGACTGTATTTAGAAATGGTAGCTTAGACCTGTCTCCATTAATATACAACAAAGCAAGAAAGTGCAAATCAGCTAAGTGGAAAAGGAATTGAGTTTTACCTTATTTTCCTGAATTTAAAGTTTCCCAAGCTACCCCAAGAAAACCCTTGGAGAGCTATCAGAAAAGCCACAAGGAAACTATTTCTGAGCTAAGAAGTCAAAGAAGCCCAGCTGATCCAAACAAAGGATTCTTTACATGCTAAAGAGAGGCATTCAGCAGGTGGTCACATTGCTTAGGCTCTGTGAAAGGAAACTGAAAAGGCAGAACTACATCAAGCTGAATCTAGCATGGACGTGACATGACTTGCATTTTGCATCTGACATGATGGATATCTGCAGCCACAATGGCCAAATCCATGGCACTCTTGCTTTCCAAAGAGCATGAAGGACTGCATTTCTTTGGAAAGAACTGAAGGAATATTCCACATTAATTTCAACGCATTGTGTGCTGCTTCCAGAGAATGAAAAAATATGATTATGGGCTGCCTCTCCACATTGTGACCATTTCTCTAGTGATTAAATCTGTATCAAATGACGTTCAGCATTTTACAGATGTTTTCACAGTCAGGAATTGGTACAGAAGAAAAAAGGCAGGGGAAAACAGACCTTGTATGTCTTATTACCTGGTTATAATTCCGTTTAAAATGTTAGTGAACTATTGCATAGAAAATGGAAAGCCTAAAAAAATGGCAAGAGCTATAAAGGGAATAACTGTAGTTATGTGAGCCAGATCAATTCATTTTCTGCTACTGAAAATCTGATCAGGAAAAATAGGCTAAAGGTCTATTGTTGCCCTTCAAGAAATCCAGCTTTAAGATGAAATTCATGCCTGAGTGCAGTGAAGCAATTTTGAAAAGTCAAAGTTTGATTTATTGTTCTCTGAAAGGTTGTGTAAAGCTTCTTACTAAAGATCTCAAAGTTACACAAAGGTGGTTTGTATGATTAAAGGCAATCATAGTTCTCAAGGACTTTTAGAAGATGCAGACATAGGTTTATTTTTTACTGCAAATTTTAGGTTTTCATTCTGAATACATGGAACTTCTTGCATTAATTTGTTCAGCATTTGCATTACAGGCACACTGATTCAGCAGTAGTACAGGTGCAGATTTGCTGTAAATGATATACACAGATTCTGCTCTCATCTATTAAAATGTCAAAACAAGAAAACAAGATTTGAGAAAGCCAAGAGATGATACTATTCAATAAACTGTAGTTTATCAAAAAAATGTCCAAATAAGCCATTCTTTGGCCATTCTGCTCTAGGCAAATCTGTAACACAACTTGCAAGGTCTTAAAACACCATCGTGCAATGGAAGGGAAAAGCCAGACTAAATTAAAGGAAATATTCACTCTTTCCCAGTAAAGAGCTTCTTTTAGGCTGAATATATGAGATTAATTTGAGATTTCAGTTATTTATTTTGAGGAGATTAGCCTAGGCAGAAGAGTGGGTGGATTTGCTTGTGACTACATAAGGCAGTTCTCTTGTGCTACAAATCCATTGTAGCTTCAATGAATTTTGGGCACAAGCAGTATTTCTGACCCTCTTACACTATTTCAGTTATGCAAAATCACAACAGTTTCAACTTTTAAGTTAGAAACATATATATACCCACAGACATGTATCTTCCTCTCCCCTCACAGGTTCCTTTCTCCTTATATTTCCCCTTTGCTTGCTCACGTTACCCACAGTATCAGAAGGCTCAACTCAGAACTTCCTGGCTCTTGGCAATTTTTTAAGTCTTCATTTTACTGCAGTGGTCCTGGTTTATTTTTTATAGTATTCCAGAAATACATCCTAATGAAAGAATAAAACTTGAGGATTGAAGATAAGCTTATGCCATGCATATGAACTGAGAGAGTACCGTACTTATATTTTGACCAAGGTAAATTAATTTTGTAGACTGGGGACCCCACGAGCCAGCACAGCTCCTCCCAAGCTTTTCCAAAGGAATAGGAGATTTACTGTAAGTTACATCAGAAGACAGAATGTAGTGGTTGTTTTTTTTTTTTTTAATTACAATGTATTGTTTAATGAGTTAGCAGATTGAATATTGATTAAACCTATTAACATATTGAACCACAATTTGCTACTAGTGACATAATTAGCTTCTAGCAAATAGTCTTTTCTAAAAAGTTAATCTCTGACTCTTCTGACAGATCCTAAGCGTGTGTTACTGTTCACTGAAAAGATAAAAAACAATTCAAAAGCCAAAATGTTACAGGATACAATGCATGCTTAATTTGAAATTGCTTCCCTTATGTAAAGCATATTGTACTCTTATCAATTTAACATTGAAAAAAAGGAGGGGCTCTTTGTAGACTGTTAGTCGACTTTGTAGACTGTAGACTTATCAACCACAAGTATCGTGTCTTTTCTAGGAAAGAACGCTGTATAAACTAACACATGAACACTCAGCTCAGTAGTGAAAATTTCTCAAATGCAGCAATATTATCATATGACTGTATTATGTGCTTAACAAGCTCTCTAGTTGAGGACAATGTAATGCCATAACAATATGATACTCACATTACTGTATAAATAGGCACACATACTTCCTCATAAACTTCACTGGTGGAATAAGTTCCTACAGGTTTACTACCCAGTATTTAAATACAGGAACTAACAGACAGTGAAGTGTTTTATGGTGTAAATTTAGGGAGTAGTATCTGTTGCAAAGTGCAGCTGAAGAGCAAGTTTTGTAGGCAAAATTTGTAGCCACTTGTTTCACCATCCAAACCATTTCATACAGAAATTCCAGAAGAGATTTTCCATTCAAGTTCCCATTTAGACATCTTTACTTAGACATTTCCCAGCACAATAGTGCAAAGCTATGTTGTATGTGCAAGACAAGTCTGATATTTTTTAGCCGAGTTGTGTCAGAGTTTATTCTAGAAGGAGTGCTATTCTTGAATAGGTAAAATACTGTCATAACAAAAACTGTGTTACAAAATTCAGTTGCCAAGATCTCTCTGCTAAGTTGCGAGGTGCTTTAGAAAAAAAAATTCTATTGCCAGTTAAAAGGTGAAGGGCCATCAAAGCTTCCAAACATTTGCAAAAGATGTGATTAAACATTGAAAAGGGAAAAATGCACTTATAGTAATGAAGATAGTAAACTAAATTTAAGAGCTTTCATGGTCAGAATATGTTTACATAAAAAATTATCTGGTTTAATTTTCAGAAGGACATTTTAACTTCATTTTATGTTACATCAACTTAATTAGAGATTGTAGACAGAAGTAAATACCTAAAAACAATATCATTTTAATTGAAAAATCTTTTTTGTTCTGAAGTATTGCTCCCACACTGCTAGAATGCTGGCTGCTATAAAAGTCTGTATTTTTCATTATTACAATGAATAATTATAAGTAATTATATTATTTTAATATATTATTATTGTATGTATTATACATGTAATATACATGTCAATAATTTAATCTGGAAAATTTGATTTAAAAATAAGGGGGACAAGATCTGTTAGATCTTGCATTTTTTTCAAGTGTGCTTGCATCACCTTCCAACAGCAGCTGTTCAACAAGGTAGCATTGTTCAACTCAGGGAAGTAAATCCTCAACTGTGTCAGCTGCTTATTATTCTGCAAAAATCTCCTACCTTATCTATTTTTGTAATAATTCATGTTTTTACCAAACTGGCTTCAGTGTGATCTATAAGACATTAAGGCACACTTTCTACTCTACATTTAACAGGTAAAGCTTTACTTAATGTATCTGCTTCAGCAGTGCACTTCAGGAAACACAGGCCAGCTGGGGGGGAGTCCAAAGTGGAAGAAGAGTGACTGGCAATTAGGAAACACGACCTACAAAAAACAACGGCAAAATCAGGTGTTATTTGAAAGAGGAAAAGAACTATGAAGAGTGAAAAAAGTAATGATTCTTGAATATTTATCATGCGGGTGCAAAAAAAGGGGAAAAAAATCTCATGGCTATGTCCAGTATGGAAGTAATTAATATGCTTAATCTGAAGAAAGTGAGTTAAGGTAAATGTTGTTGTTTTTTTTCTTATGATAAAGTAGTCCAGTACTTCAAACAAACTGCTATGATTATACCACAATCTTAACTGCGTTTTTAAAAATTGCATGCCAAAAATTATATATGTGTAACTGATCTTGGCTTTGGGCCATGGAATGACCTCTTCTAACTCTTTGTAGACCCTTTATTTTCTTTTGATTCTTGGCTATCAAGTTATTTAAAATAAACTCAGCTCCTTCTGTAAAAGTTCCAAGATCAGGCCCTAAATCTGTCATGGTGTTGATAATCATGACGATCATAAGTGTAACACTTGTAAAACTGGAATGTGAAATCCCTTACCTCACAAAATGTCAGTGAGAATCTCCTTAAAATGACCTTGTGATATGATCCTGACAAATCCCAGCTGTATCTGAAATGGAGAGGTTATTTGACAGTGAACTTTATTTTAGTGTGGTGACTTCCGGCTGTTTGTAACAAAAATAAAGTGAATGGTACAGTCAAAACAGCATAATCTCCTACAAGACCAAAACCGGAATCATATTTCATTTACTATTGCTTGTTTTAGATATATTTTAGTTTATGGTTTTTGAATGCTGAAGTTCATAAATCACAGTGAGGTCAGCTGCATTCTCTCAAGTATACAAATAATCTGTAAAATGTTCTTCTTGTTAGGCTATCCATGCCCAAATAGAAAATCATTTTTGACTACATTATTTTTAATTTAGAACAAACTCTGTTTGAGGGCACACTATGTACATGTACCTCTTCTTACAAGTTATCTGAGCCTAGACTAACTCTGGCAGCTCAAATCTGCACATACAAAAAACTTTGAATTTTGGAAACAAACGGGACATCACAGCATTCTAGATAATACAGTGGGGGCGGGGGGTGGTGGTGTTTCTGTTCCCCAAGCATTCCTCTGTTTCCCTATGAATAGTATCAAAGAATAACCAGGTGTGAAAATGGCGTAGGAAAAGAGCTAAATATCTGGGATTTACATTTTTCCCATCACCAGTTTCTGGAACTAACATCAGCTAATTTCTATTTAGAACTGCTCAGAAGGGAAGCATGAGTCCTAATCTTTGCAAAGAAAAAATATTTACTGTTCAGTCATCCCACTACACTAACTGTTGTTTATGACTCTGGCAGTGACACACAGTGCCCTGTTACATTCTTAGTGGGTTAGAAACTAAATATATACATAAAAAATGCTGTCCCTATCTCCAGGAATTTGCAGTTTAAAAGATGTTATGGCAGGATAAAGTAACAGCCAGAGACAATTTTTTCCATCTCTACTGAAATTTTACTTGTTTAGAAAGCAAAAGAACTCAGAATAAAATAAATATAAATGACAATGAAAAGGAATTTTCTCCCCTAAATTGTTCTATAGAATTTTTCTTCCTAAAGTACTGAAGCAAAAAATACATCTGTAACCATGGAGATTATACCAGGCAACATGCATAATAATTCAAACTGTGGTATCACGTAAATGTTCTTTGTCATGAGTGGATCATTACAAAGAAGGAGGTTTCTCCTGAACAATTTTCAGAAGCAGGGTAGATGTGGTTCATTTCTTGACCCTCTTTTTTGCAAGGGGAAACGGGAAGTGTCAGCATTGTGGTATGTGCAGGAGAGTTGTATTGCATTCAGTTTGAAAAGACTCAGCTTCCCAGGTTCCTGGCAGATTTTAATCATAGATACAATTTGCTGAAATCCACCACAATGCCCACGTGGCATGAAAGATGGCCATGAAGACAGTTATAGGATAAATAGTAAACAATGCTAATTAATTTTTGCTTGGGTCTTCTTCTTCTTTTGTTTTTAGGACCACATGCAAATGTACAAAATCTATATTAAAAACCACTCGTGTTTAATCCTAGAAATACCACGAATTGACTAATTTAGCTGTAAAACAGGTTTCCTTCACATTTGGCAATATTTTTTTCTCTGCTTATTCTTTCTCTGCATGGATGGCATCAAATAGCAAATAGCTCTCAGTCTGCCAGCTTCTAGTGCAGGATGAATATTGATGCAGTTCTGATACAATCTATAAGGCAGAGGGAAAGAATTGCTGTAATCAGGAACTTTCATAATACCTTAATTTCATAATTCCACTTTTCTTCACAAGGAGGTAACTAAAATCTGGTGGTTTGCAGCTTGAGTTAGGAAGAGAAACTGATGATGATATAAGGATGATGTAAATTCTGTTTACCTACAAACAACATAGAAAATGGTGTTTCCTTGAAAAGAGGAAAAATTCAGCAGATACTTCCTTTTTATGCAGTCCTGACGTACTCAGCTGTTTCTCAGAGCCACACAACTACTTTTTTTTTCTGCCTCTGCAACTTCTTTTTTCCAATTCTTGGCATTTTTTCCCAACCCTGAAATTAGAGGTTTTAGTAAATCTCTTTCAAATTCCTCCTCCATGTTATGTAGCTTTGCCAATAGGCCATTGTTTCACCTATCACTTTTTTAAGGACGAAATTTTTTTTTGCATTACTTTTAAGTGACAGGCCTTTTTTATACTCTCCAACTTGAAAATGCAATTTCACCCAGCCATCAGCGGATAGAGCTAGAATGTAATCAATTCTTTCCCTTTCTCTTCTGCAGGAGGCCACATAGAAGCCTCGTGTGAAAGCAGGAGTTAACACAGATACTTCAGGTATTACTTCTGTCCCAGAGGAGCTGAACTCCCGGAGATCAGTGGTAATCATAATTTCCATCATTTCCCAAAGTGGGTGTTATCATGCAAAGCATATTTTTCCAGAAGGAATAATTTTACCCAACATATTCACTCTTAAATTTAGTGAGTGGAATTCAAATAGGTCAACATTGAAGCCCAGAAAAATTAAGCAAATTAAAGCAATGAGAAAAGGTATGTTTTCTTTTGTAACTGACAAGATAGCTGTGCCTGACGGTTTGATTGATTAGTAATGTTAGAGATGGCCTGAGAGAATTTGGATTTGCAAACTGATAAAGACTTGAAGAAATAATCACAGTAAATACAGTAATAGCCATTATTTTCTTTTCCTGAGCAGTGAAAACTGCTCCGTGCTGCACACACGTGACAGTATTGCAGCTCAGTGATTTAATAAAGCACTCAGCACTCCCAACCCTTATGAGTCAAATCAGGGACATTTCCATTCCTTTGCGTTCTGACTTCAGACTTAATTTCTACATCCATTGGTAGAATTTGCACTAAAATACGTGATGTATTTAAGACAGAGCCCGTCCGAACTTCTCTTCCCCCTGCACTCAGCACTGGTGAGGCCACACCTCAAATCCTGTGTTCCATTGTGTCCCTCAGATCAGGGAGGACATTGAGGTGCTGGAGCGAATCCAGAGAAGAGCAACCAAGCTGGTGAAGGGTCTGGAGCACAAGTACTATGGGGAGCGGCTGAGGGAGCTGGGGGTGTTTAGCTTGGAGAAAAGGAGGCTCAGGGGGAATCTTGCTCTCTACAACTCCCTGACAGGAGGCTGTAGCCAGGTGGGGGTCGGTCACTTCCCCCAGGCAGCCAGGAACAGGATGAGAGAACACAGCCTCAGGCTGCACCAGGGGAGGTTTAGGTTGGCCACCAGGAAAAATTTCTTCACAGAAAAGGTGATTAAACATTGGAATGGGGTGCCCAGGGAGGTGGTGAACTCACCATCTCTGGAGGTGTTTAAGGAAAGACTGAACGTGATACTCTGCCACGGTCTAACTGACATAATGGTGTTTAGTGATAAATTGGACTCGATAATGCCAGAAGTCTTTTCCAATCTAAATGATTCTGTGATTCTTTTGGGTCAAACCGAGCCTGCGGGACATACGGGCCCAGCCTCCCGGCGGGGCTCTACACAAAACTCGGGGCACAACGGGAGGCGGCCGCCGGGCGGGCAGCCCCTTCCTGCCGCTCTCGGCTGCTGCGTTGGCGGGACCGGCCCCTCACACGGCGGCGTTCAGCCCCTCACTCAGCGGGGCCCTTCTTTCACGGCCCTCCCGCCGGCCCCGCCCCGCCCCAGAGCTGATTGGTTCGTAGGCGCCATGTGACCGGCGGGCGGGCGGGCGCGCGCTCGCGGGGAGCCGGGCCCGGCGGGAGCGGCGCCGGCGAGGGCGGAAGTGCACGGCGGGGGCGCGCGGGCGGCGGCGCTGCCCCCTCAATGAGAGCCGGGGCGCGGCGGCAGCGGGAGCAGTGGGGCCGGGCGGCACAGCCGAGACGGGAACCGGGCTGGAGCTGCCGTGCGGAGCCGGGCCTTAGCCCTCAGGTGAGAGCGAGCAGCGACCTCGGGATCCCCCCACCCAATCCCGAGCTTGTGGGCCCCTCAGCCGCCCCGGCCCCGCGCCCTCGGTGGAGGCAGGCGGGAGTCGCCGGCTGTTGGCCGTAGCCTGGGGACGTGGCTGAGCCCCCCGGTCTCCGCGCCCTGCGGATTGGGACGGAAAGAAGGTGCGTGGGTGCCCGATGGTCGCCGGCGGTGCGGGGCAGCCCCTCTCTCGCGGGTGCGTGGGGCGAGGAGAGCCCCACGGTTTCTACCCGGGGGTTCCTCGGCCATGGGAGAGCACCGAGGGTGGGCGAAGGGCGAGCTGCGGCAGCCAGTGACCGTCGGGCCTGCGCGGGAGCCACAGAGGGAGTCGAGAGGCCCCGCTCGTGGATTCGGCCGCTCCTGCGGCTCCCGGTGGCGCTGGGCTGAGGTGGAGCCGGGGACCGGTGTGGCTCCTATCTACAAGTGGGACGTGGGGGAGGGAAAGGGCGAGGAGGAGCTGGCCTTGAGCGTTAATGCAGGCTGCCCTGCCTTCCCTTGGTGCCCTCGGATAAGTGATAACGTTTCGTCTATGGAAGATAAACAGGATGCTGTCGGTCTCAGCTGAGCCAGAAGTTCCTGGGGAATCTTGTTTTATCTGGGTAGGTTCTCTCTGTGCCCGTCTTTATCCTCTTTGCAGACTTACTGGTGTAGATCTTGTAGGAAGAGAAGGGTGGTGCCTGAGTGTGACCTTACCTGGAGAAGGGCAGAGAGTGAGGTGAGACAAAGCAGCCCAGTCATGTTTCCTGAACAGCTGGTGGAGGCCTAACACGGTCATTCTGCTGGAGCCCTGTTGAATCGATTCTGTTCTGAGAACAGGAGACTTAGCCTTGACCATGCCTGGGTATTTTCATGGTGGAAGGGAACGAGGAAACTGCACCTTCACAAGGTGCCTGGCCATTTTCAAAGGTGAAGAGGTGAAGTGTGCAGTCTGAGTAGTTCTGGGTTTTGCCNATAATGCCAGAAGTCTTTTCCAATCTAAATGATTCTGTGATTCTTTTGGGTCAAACCGAGCCTGCGGGACATACGGGCCCAGCCTCCCGGCGGGGCTCTACACAAAACTCGGGGCACAACGGGAGGCGGCCGCCGGGCGGGCAGCCCCTTCCTGCCGCTCTCGGCTGCTGCGTTGGCGGGACCGGCCCCTCACACGGCGGCGTTCAGCCCCTCACTCAGCGGGGCCCTTCTTTCACGGCCCTCCCGCCGGCCCCGCCCCGCCCCAGAGCTGATTGGTTCGTAGGCGCCATGTGACCGGCGGGCGGGCGGGCGCGCGCTCGCGGGGAGCCGGGCCCGGCGGGAGCGGCGCCGGCGAGGGCGGAAGTGCACGGCGGGGGCGCGCGGGCGGCGGCGCTGCCCCCTCAATGAGAGCCGGGGCGCGGCGGCAGCGGGAGCAGTGGGGCCGGGCGGCACAGCCGAGACGGGAACCGGGCTGGAGCTGCCGTGCGGAGCCGGGCCTTAGCCCTCAGGTGAGAGCGAGCAGCGACCTCGGGATCCCCCCACCCAATCCCGAGCTTGTGGGCCCCTCAGCCGCCCCGGCCCCGCGCCCTCGGTGGAGGCAGGCGGGAGTCGCCGGCTGTTGGCCGTAGCCTGGGGACGTGGCTGAGCCCCCCGGTCTCCGCGCCCTGCGGATTGGGACGGAAAGAAGGTGCGTGGGTGCCCGATGGTCGCCGGCGGTGCGGGGCAGCCCCTCTCTCGCGGGTGCGTGGGGCGAGGAGAGCCCCACGGTTTCTACCCGGGGGTTCCTCGGCCATGGGAGAGCACCGAGGGTGGGCGAAGGGCGAGCTGCGGCAGCCAGTGACCGTCGGGCCTGCGCGGGAGCCACAGAGGGAGTCGAGAGGCCCCGCTCGTGGATTCGGCCGCTCCTGCGGCTCCCGGTGGCGCTGGGCTGAGGTGGAGCCGGGGACCGGTGTGGCTCCTATCTACAAGTGGGACGTGGGGGAGGGAAAGGGCGAGGAGGAGCTGGCCTTGAGCGTTAATGCAGGCTGCCCTGCCTTCCCTTGGTGCCCTCGGATAAGTGATAACGTTTCGTCTATGGAAGATAAACAGGATGCTGTCGGTCTCAGCTGAGCCAGAAGTTCCTGGGGAATCTTGTTTTATCTGGGTAGGTTCTCTCTGTGCCCGTCTTTATCCTCTTTGCAGACTTACTGGTGTAGATCTTGTAGGAAGAGAAGGGTGGTGCCTGAGTGTGACCTTACCTGGAGAAGGGCAGAGAGTGAGGTGAGACAAAGCAGCCCAGTCATGTTTCCTGAACAGCTGGTGGAGGCCTAACACGGTCATTCTGCTGGAGCCCTGTTGAATCGATTCTGTTCTGAGAACAGGAGACTTAGCCTTGACCATGCCTGGGTATTTTCATGGTGGAAGGGAACGAGGAAACTGCACCTTCACAAGGTGCCTGGCCATTTTCAAAGGTGAAGAGGTGAAGTGTGCAGTCTGAGTAGTTCTGGGTTTTGCCTTTTTTTTTTTTTTTTTTCTAATAGCTGTTCAAATGTTACTTCTCTGGTTCCAAGATCCTTGTTTCTCTTCTGAGGGACAGGGAGGTGCCTGTCTGTTCTCATTCTCGGAGGTACATGATTTTCAGGAAAAGCTATTTTTTTTTAATGTCTTAAACACTCCCTGCCTGCCCCCCACCCCATTAAAGTTGTCAATGAGAGTAGGAACTAACAACGGGGAATCAGACTTGTGGTTCTTGGAAATGATTTGGTTGAAGGCTGAAAATTATTTTATTACAGAGAATTTAATAGTAACAGCTTAATCTTACTTGACAATAGCATCTTTGCACTTATTCACTTATAGCAGACTTGCTAGAATAATTTTAACTACTTGGATTTTTGCTTATGATCAGGTGATACCAGCTTAACATGGTGGAATATTTTGCATTTATTTCCTCTATTAAATACTTCATTTAGGAATAGAATAGCCTTCAGACTAGTCCTGTAAACAAGTTTCCTATGTTAGACTTTTAGCAGTAAATTGTTTATTTTCACTTCTTTTGGAGTAAGCCAACTTGATTCTGTTTTGCATGCCTGGAAGAAAGTGAAGCTGACCTATTTTTCCTACTGTTATGTATATACTGCAGAGGAATTTCTAGTCTAAAGATTTAGCTGGAATGCTTTACAAAAGCTCTTAACTGAAAGCTTAATTTGACCAGACAATATCCTTTCTTGGCCATCCTTTAAAACTCTCAAACTTGTCTCTAATTGTCAGTGCAGTGGTACTGGAAATCCGGGTAGAAGAGCAGTTGAGGCATTTTGATCAAATCAAGTCAGTAATGATGGGACACTGCCTGAACAACTTGGATGTGTACACTGAAATCCTGGATGGTTTATAGTTTCTGTGATCTAATGCCTCATTTGGGCTCTGAGTTTTTTCACCTGCTTAACTGATTTTGTACCTACTGTTATTTGACCAAATGCTGGATAAAATTACTTGCTTCTCTAGGAAGTGTTGGGATCCAAGCTTCACATGGAACAAAATTGTCCTGTGAACAGAGCAGAAGTGGCCGCATGAAACAGCAGAACAAGGTCTAGCATCATGATTTGGGAATCTGGTTCATAGTTTGTTCTTGTCCTGTAAACCTGTTCACTTTCCATGCAGTGGATAATTGCATGTTAACTTAATCATTTCTTACTAACTAGATTCAAGCTCCATGTGACTGATTAAATGAATTGCTTTCTATTACACAACGAATTCATGTGAATTAATAGCCTCTCTTAGCAGGAGTACTGTAGGAGCCTGTTTCTCATGACAGCTGTGCAGGCACTAAGCACCCATGAGAGTGCAAGTGCACAGTGGTATCAAGACAAACAGTGCCTGAGGTCGGTAGGTGTCTTGTGCCTGTTGCTGTAGCAAGCAGCTCGGGATGGCAGTAGTGATGTCCGAGGATTTGAATGAAAGGCAGTGGCTGAGGAGGCCACAGAAGTAGATAAATGTAGGTGCATGCTGCTTTTCACTTCCTTTGTGCCTGATTTCAATTAACTTTGCACGACTGACGTAGGAGAGGTGCTGATCCTAATTTATCAGCCAGGTTATATAGCAATTTATATTCTCAAACTCATTCTGTCTTGAGTTGGAAATCTATCCTGCTGATAAAAACCTGCAGTTTTTAGGTTTTCTCTCTTCATCCACCTTCAAGCCCCATGTCTCTGCTAACTGTTCTGCATCACTGTCAATCAGTGGTCATAAGGTTCCATTGCTTGTTGCCTGCTATTGCTTGGAGCAGCAAGGTCAGCAGTCTTGGCTGTTTCACTCTCCTAGTGGTAATAGTCAATTTTGTGGCTTTTGTTGTATGATACAGTTGATGCTTGCTTCTTTGTAAGAGGCTAAAGAACATGTATTTAAAAAGTCCTTAATAGCTGCTAAGGAGCAATCATTTTGCTGGTAGCTCTTGCAGCCCATTAAACAGAGCTAACCAACTTTCCTCTATGCCTGCCCCAGAAATATCAAGTTGTCCTGTCATTTAAGCAAGATAAGTCTGTATAACTTGTGCTTTATCTCTTCATGTTCTTCCAAATACTGCTTTAATACTAATATTAGAGGATCTGTTTTGTCTCTTGTGCTTGAGATGTGCAAATGTGTTTTTCAAGACCTGTCAAAATGAAAGTCATGGAGTCGTGTAATGTGAGAATGTTATTTAGGCTGATGTGTAAGTAACTGCTTGATTCTTTATGGTAACAAAGTGCTTGCTTAGAACTTCAGTTGTTTTCTGTGGAACCTTGAGCCCATAGTCTTCCTTGCTGAAATTGTTGACAAAGGAATAATGGTTGATTACACGAATATGAGACTTAATGGAAATGAAGACCTGACTAGGAATCTTTGCTGGATCACAAGTCAAAGACCAAAAAAATCAGTTCTGGGATTATAAGCATTTGTTCAAGTCTTAATCCTGTCAGCTGTTACTTTGTGAATTAGTGTTGCTGTCAGTTGAAGTGATAAGTGTGAAATGTTTTAGGCCACTAATAATGCAGCGAAACTGGAGTTTTTAATATGTTCTTAAATTTGGAATGTGTCAAAACTAATCTGAAGTCAAAGCATAGAACTGGAAAGCTGAGACCATGCTGAGTTAAGCGCATGCTGTGATTTCTCTGGTTTCTAGCTCTTTCTGTATATATTTTTACCTGTAGTGAAACATTATTTTTCAGAAGAGTGCTGGAGACATAGACTTAACCCCTATTTTGGGCATGGTAGATGGACATATTAAAGAATGTTTCCAACTTAGATTTAATATTGATGACTTTTTCTTCCCAAGCTGGTGGTTTAAATCACAGGTTTAACAGAGAAAAGAATCTCAGTTTATAGACAAGATTGTTATATAGTACTGCATTACTCTGTAGAATTATGCTTTACATGACAAAGCACTTTAAAATATTATTTGTAGGAACTTCCTGAACCCTGGACTTCATCCTGCAGAACACACACTAAAGTAGCTTTTTCTTTTTAAATAGGTGTTTTATAAGGTTAGTACTACCCTGCTCCAGAGGATGCTGTCTTGGGCGCCAGTCTGAAGCAGACATTTAACAAGTGAAGTAGTTTTAGATCAAGTTGCATGCTAGTTGCCTTAGCTTTCCAGAAAAGAGGTGGTTTTGCTAATTGGGGAAGCTGTTCCCTGATTAAAATGAATTAATTGTAAAGTATGTCATGATCTGTGATATAGCCTTTCCACTAAACTGCTGCTGCAGTAGGAAACTCCTCTCCATGATGGTACTCTTGTGCTATTTAGTGTTCTTGGCTTACTGTGAGATCTCATTTTGGGTAGGTAAGGAATTCTCATTAGCATTCTCACCAAGAAGTCTCACTGACTGACTTTTATGGCAGCTTTCTGCTTTTATCTACCATGTCATAAAATAGACTAGCCAAGAAATTTAAGGAAATAGTGTTTCAAGAGACAGCACCAGTTTCAAGCACACATTCTTACCTGTCTTTGCACTTTATCATGTTTCAAAACACAGTTTAGGAATCAATTTAAATTTTTAAACAATTTCAGCAGGTGTTGGAAATTTACTATTAAGTTTGTCTTATAAGGCAAACTAAATTCAAAGAAGTGTTATTGGTTGAATCCGTTCTGAAGTTTTAAGGGAAGGAAATTAATTAAAAAATATTAGGCAGACCAATTGGTGATACTGTGCATCTTTATCTTCATTTAGCTTGTAAAGCAGGAACAAGCAGTGTTCTTGTCCAACTCCTTTCCTTAAGTATTCACAACTATCTTTTAATATCATCTAGTATAATAGTATAACAGGGGCCATAGCAGAACATGAACCTGTTATACTCCTGTAAATAAGTATTAGATAAGGTTTCTAATTAAGTGTTAGTCATGATGGATTGGCTTTAAGTTTTCTAGCTCTGCTCTACTACTTGTGCAAGTTGAAAAATGGGCCTTCCCACAGATAAGATTTGTAGCAACTGCATTGCTGGACACAGACTTGACTTAAAGTTGCTGAGGCTAGAAGACATTTGTGGGGACTGTCTAGTCCAGTCCTCCTGCTGACCGTGCTACTCCCTACGTGTAAACTGCCTCATTATCATCTCTAGGCACAGCTTTGTGCATTCCAGCTTTTCTCATGTGAAAGACAACTCTCCTGCCTTGCTGGTCTGTCCTAAAGAGCCTGTGGCCATCCACACAACAGCACTAATCATGAGAGCTATTCCAGCTCATCTCTGTGATCACAGTGAGGTTCTACCCCTGCAGCTACACGCACACCCCCAACGTCTCCAGCTTGTTCTCTGTAATGCGTGCATTAGTGTATGGAAGCACCCTGTTGTGCTGATTTCCTAGGAAAGGCGCGAGCTGTGAGATGAGCTGGCTGTGTATCAGAATAGTAGGTTTTTTATTCTGGTAAGTACTCTGCAGAGATAGGAAATGTCTGCAGGAGCACACAAGGATAAATGCACAGTGTATGTTCTGCACTAGTTCTGTATGTTCATGTGACCTGTCATTTGCTAGGTCATAAAGGGAAGTCTGCTGAACTAAATGTGTCCTAAATCTCTGCATTGAAGTCAAGTGGTTCTGAGTTAATAGTCTGCAACCCAAACCCAGAGTTACCAAGCATGTTACATTGTGCCACTCTTCATTCTGCAGCACTCTGGAGGCTGTGTTGGAGAGCACACATTTGGCTGTAAATGCTTTTATAGTGGTAGGCACAGCACTCCATGAGAGAGACAAGGATAGCACTTGTCCCATAAGTAAAGCTCTCCACAGCTTTTTAGTCTTCTTAACTATAGGGACACTGGAGTTGCATAAGACCCCTGTGCTGGTGTAATAATCCAATTCCCATTTGAAGATAGAAATACTGCTTTTGGCTTTGGTATAAAGTATATGAATAGAGTAGTCTGAAAAACTGTCTCTTATTGAAAACATCTGCTCCTAGTCCAGTAGAAAGGCAGCTTCTTGCATGTGCAGAATACCTTGGTATGCTATTCACTCGACCTGATCAAGGAAACTGGTGTAAAGAAATCTGTTTAAAGGTGACTTAACACAGCAGCTGAGTTATGGGTACTAAATGTGACTGTTGTTGCTTTGTGTGATATAAATGCATTGATTGAAAGATGGAGGGAAAGGTTCAGTGCTTGGCACTTGTGTAATGTTGCCTGATGGAGGGAGCTTAGTGACTCACAGTACACATCTGTGAACCCCTCAGTGAAATGCTTAAAATATTGGAAGTACTTTCATGAGCTATAGGAAGATGACACCTGAGTGCTCCTAGGGAGCTGGGATTCTATGGTTAAGAGTGAGCTCAGGATGGGGGATTATTATTTGCCTGTCTGCATCAAATGTGGTCTCAACAGTGGCTTACGTTTCCCCAAATGCAGATGTGAGCGTGAGATATTAACTTAAGTTTGCAAGCAAGGAAAGTTATTTTTGGGCAGAGACAGTTGCTTCTGCTCATATTACCTAAATGATGTTTGAACTTGTGATGTATCCCAGACATACAGTTCACCAGGGAAGCATGATCTAGTGATCATCCATTGGGGAAGCAACAGTAGCAGTTTGTGGCCTGTCTGCAGTGTCTAGTGCCATGTTTGAGACCAATGGGCTGGGTCTGACAGCCCCAGGACAGGGTAGCAGTACTGAGAGCTCCTGCAACTCTGTAGCACACCTCTTGGTTGAATTGGCTTTTGTTGGAGTTTCTGAAATCAGTGGTAATGATAACTTTCTTACCGGTTATGTAGTTACACCTTTTTCACTGAAGCAACTGAAACAGTGTTGTAACCTGGTACCGAGGTAAGATTTTGGTTATTTTGAACTCTAGTGTGCCACTTAAGACACTGATTGTGTGATCTGAGATGTTTGACTTGGCTGTTGAATTTGTTAGGTTCCCGGAGATCCAGTTAAAATTTGGTACGAGATTAACTATCTGAAGCATGTCACCACTGTCTCTTAGTGGTTTGATGGACTTTATGTTTGCTGTGTATCAAAGATGGACGTGATTCTGCATGGGTGAGCTTTCAAAGGAAGTATAGTTGAAATACACTTTGCGAGTCAGTGGGAGTGAGGCTGTTGAACAAGTCTGTTGCCCGAGTGTCACTGTTCTGGTATGAGCCAAATTAACTAGTGTGAACAGTGGTGTCGTAATTCACCCTAAGTAATTAGGCAACTAGACTGTTACCACCACAGTGACAAACTCTTAGCATAAGAATACTGATTAATGGTATTGACTCAGTCTTTGTGCTTGTAGAAGATTTCTATCAGGTTTTCTAGCAAGATCTTGCAGGGTAAGAGCAACATGGTAGATCCCTCTCTGCTGTAGTGTGTCTGCAATATGTCGTCTGGGTGTTAATATTTGACTTGGAGGCTTTCTGAAAGTACTTGGAGAGGTCTGGCTAGATATCTCTGTACAGAAGAAGTGGTTCTAGCTGTAATGGCGCAACTGTCTTATGATTTTCACTCTAGTTAACACTATCTTCCTGAAATTATTCTGTCTGGTGCTACATATGCTCTACTAGTTGCTCTCTACTGAGTAATATGGAAAATAATGTGGAGAGTGGTTTCTTACTGTTTCCCCCATAAAACTCTATGTAACTATGATGCTTGCATGCTGTCTGTGCAACAATGAGGCAATATTATAACTGTACTGCCTACATACAATGACAATCTCTGTTGATACCTGGCTACTAAGACCATTAGCTTTATAGCATGATGTTGAAACCTTATTTACTTAAATATAGATGTATTTTTTGGGGGAGGCAGGGAGAGGGTGTGCTCCAGTGCCTTAAAAGCACTGTTTGAGGGAAGTCCTTTTTCTTCTCTGAGCTACTGCTCAGAAACCATTTACTTGGTTATTTTTCTTTCACTCAGATGGAATTCTAAAAATGAACAATCAACCAAAACCAAGTAAACAACAACAAATCCCCCCCAAAAACCCCTGAACAAACAAATTCAGATATTTAAGTTCCTTAGGAACAGGGATATATATTTGCTTATATTTCACTTCAGCATAAGATCTGAGTTTTGAAGGGTTGCTTTAAAGTGTTGCTCTTCAGTCTTCTGATGAGACTGATTCTTTTCTGTGACTAAATCTTTGAAGGTTGCAACCTTGCTACAGACTTCAACAGGATTTAATTCCAGTTTTCCTTAGACATCAAGATAATTCTTAGCAAGGTTATTGGCTTGAGATTGCTGCTGATGTCTAAGGTAATGTCTGTCTATTTGTAATCTAGAATGGTCCTGTACTGAATGATGTGAGAGGGCATATATTTAAGAATTTCATCTAGTAAGTAAATGTAAATAAAATGCCATCAGATTTGCTTCCCAAGCTGCACTGATGTGTCTGTGAAGACTTGTAAGAAGAGTTGGGCTGTGCTTGGCAAGGTTGGAGGGGATTATGGAGAATGTGAGTATATACAGGTATTTTGTACTTAAAATGAATCACTGTTGTGGTGGTCCAGATCTGAACAGAGCCTTAAAAGATGGAATTATCCAAGTCTAGCTGTAGCCTGTTGGAAAGAGCAGCATGCTAGACTTTGCTCCTTTAACTGATCATTGGCCTTGCAACCTACAGTGCACCTGGGTATCTCTTATTCTTCCTGTTCTAAATAACTTTAGGTGCCAAAAAATATTTTGTTTACTAAGTCCACTCTTCTCAAAATCACTTATCTTATTAAACTTTTTTAGTCTAAGTGAAGAGCAGGAGATGGCTTTGCATGCAAATGTATGGAATAGTGAAAAGTAAGATATGGTATGGAGACCAGGGTCACCAGTAGGGATTCTTAGTCCTAATTGGCTGGTATCCAGTGGTTGGATGTCTGATGCTATTGATGCTGTTAGAATATTTTAGGGTGATATCTGTGTCTTCTTGCATGCAGAGAGGACTCCTGATCACAACTATATTAAAAATTCTGGTTTTATACTCCAGATATTTTCCAGATAAGCAAGTCTTAGGGACTCTCCTGCAGTACAAGTTTATCTCACAGTCTGCAGTCTTTCTTATTATGGAAGCAAATGCTCCAATCTGATTCATTTGATGAAGAACAATTCTGAACTGAAATGGTTCTTCAATCTGTGCCTATCATTTTCCCAGGCTTGTAGGAGAAGGAGAGTAATAATGACCTGGCTTCGGGTTCTGGTTTAACCTTTAACTGCTGTAGCACAGTGAACTTGCTAGTCCTGGTCTTGCTTCATGTGTCTGTTAGTTAGCAGTGTATATATGGCTCCTGCCAGAGCATATTTGTGACAGCCAATGTCTGTAAGTATACACACAATTCTGGGGGGTTTAGGTGGGATTAGCAACTAATAATAATTGACTGGAACTGGCATAATGTAACTTTCAGTTTATCAAGTAAATGTATTCTGTGTTTTTTCCTGTAACATTTAGGGATTTGGTTGTTGCCATTTTGAACAAGAATCATACAGCCTATATAAAGAGGTTAGATCCCTTCATGTGTACAGAGTAAAGTAGTTCCTTGCCTTAAATTCTTACTTTTCATCCTGATATTATAAAGCATTAAGTTTTCAAAACCTATTTTGAGTTTCCTGTCCAGTGCCCTCATCGTGGCAGCTGCAAGTCTTCTGGTAGATCTTAGGAAGAGAAAATGCCTGATTACCAAAAGCAAAGCTGAGGCTTGGGTTTCACTCCAGTGCTCAGCCTGGCCACTGCAGGAGGGTGGTGGCTGCCCCTTGCCTAAGGAGTGAATTCTGAACAGGGTCAGGAAACTGCCCTGTTTCTGCAGCAATATAAGTAACTGCTTGACTGCTGTAGTTCCACCTTCTTTGGCCTTAGTTGTACAAACTGTTTTTCTCATGTGGCCTTGCACATGTGACTGGCAGGCACAGTGGGCTGTGCTGAATGGCTCTGCTGCAGGAGGAGATGGGCTGGAATAGCCAGGGACAAGGAAGAAGGTACTGAGGGACAGGGGATGGTGATGGCAGCATTGGGTGATGTAAATGGGGACTGTGAAACTGCCCCAATGTGCTCTGTGAGACACCTCAAGCTGAATAAATTCCTTGCTCCAATTAAACACGACCCAGAAAAATCTATAAGCATAACTGAAAAGACAGAAATGTCCAGCATTACATGGGGAAGGATATGAGGATATTCCGAGCAGGAATTTCTACTGAACGCATCGTAATCTCTGGTTAGCTTGGAAACCATTAACTGGATATATGCCAAGAGGTAAGATATTAGCACAACAAAAGAGGACAGAGTAGTATTTATAATTTTTCAGCCTGCATATCCTAAAATTTTCAGTGACAATAAATATGCCACTTAATCTCAAATGAGGTTTTTTTAGTTGAATTACCAGTTGGAGCATTTACAGTCCATTGAAAGCGAATGGAATTTCAGTACTTAAATATTTTCTGGGTAATCTCAGAATGGCTGAGGAGCTCTTACAGTTCATAGCTCAGTGAGATTGTTAATTAGTTTTGTGATCCAGGGAATTTCTGTGACTGCATTCTTGTGGGCATATCACAGAATCAAACACTTCAAAGCCTCTAATTCATATTCTGATAAATGAGGATCACTAAAGTACTGTTGCAAAACCTCGTTCTTTCTGTGCTAGCTTTTGATGACATCATATTTAAGTCTTTATAATAGGTTGAATACCCAGATTTTCCTTTAAAAGTAGATATCTGAAGGGTTTAACAAAGCTCCTCTGTCAAGCTATTGGGCTAAGGGTTTCTAGAATCCTGTTTTAAAATCCAAATAATGGCCGCTTTCAGTGGCAGGATAGCAGTGAAAAGAAATGTCCAAAGATATCAGCTGCACAGCAAGAGAACAAGGGCTGATCTCAGCAATTTTGAGCTTAGAGCTTTATTTCAGTTTTAAATCTCAAACTGAATAGAAGAAATAGCAGCAATTCCAATTAAAGCCTTTGGAGGGTCTCAGATTCTTTTATTACAGCAGCAGAATATTTATTGAGAACCAGGTACAGTTAGTGAAGCTTCTCTTTTTTTTTTTTTCTTGTGTGTTTGGATGGACTGTAGCAAAGTTTCTTTCTGTGAAGTGGCAGGAGCTTTTTCCTTTAAGTGTTCTGCAGCTGCGGTGTTTTAATGCATGTGAAAAAACAAGGGATGTTGAAAGTGTGGTCTGGTTTGAAATACTGTAGTTAGTCAGTCTTTGAATCTTGGTATTAGGTAAACCAGTCCTGTTTGTAAACTGCGTTCTGAGCAGTTTTATTGTTTAGGTTGAGGAGAGGGTGGAGAAAAAGCAGTTTACTAAGCTGTTTATAAACAATTGCCTTGAAGTGCTCAGTTTCAAGGGACCAGCCAAGAATGCCACAACATTGTGCAGGGGGCTTTAGTTAACCTGCAGAAATTGTAATCTCTGCAGATAAGACAAGGGAAGGCTGAAATTGCTGGTGAGTTTAGGGTTAGATATCTTACATTGAAGGTGACATGGTTTGATTAGTCCTGTGGCCAAATAGAGATCTTCAGAAGTCTAAATCAAAACAGCTGATTAGTAACTCCTATAGTTTGAATTGTAGATTCTGTGCTTCATATGGGCAGCCTGTGGCTGGTGTAACCTTCCTTTCTTGGTCTGAAGAGCATCTTTCACCAGCATCACAAAGCTCCTGTTGTGCATAAGGCTGTGTGTTATCTATTATAGGATAAATGCAGCGTTATCAGGTCAGTGGCTTAATCCTTATCTTTTAAAACAGATGAAAGAGGCAATTACTTCTATTTTCTTAAAGAAGAAAAACTGCTAGAAAAGGTTTATTCTCTGACATTGGGTCTATCTAGCAGTTTATTTCAAAGCAGGATGAATGGTAACCAGAAGAAACCACCTCCCCTACCTCACTCCCCCAAATAAACTTTCAGAAGGTTTGGGGTGTGGTTTTTGTTTGTTGTTGGGTTTTGTGTTTGTTTGGTTTTGTACAGCTTATGACACTTAGCATATGAAGTTCAACATGGTGTCATTAAACCTGAGGGTAAAATGACAGATGGAAATTAAATAGATTGACTGACTGCCTAATGGATTGCTTCTTATCCTGTCAGAGGAGGGTGAATCTTGCTGGAAAGTAAACTGTGCCTAAACATCAAATAAAGAGCAATAGGGGAGAGGAGGCATCTTGCCACAGCGTGAGGTGTCTTGTCCGGATACCTGCTCAGAGTGAGCTCTTTAGCAGATGCAGTAAGACCCCTTGCCTTAAATCTATGCCCCTTAAACTGAAGGGACTTGAGTGATGTTTTAAAGCAACTGCCATTGTCACAGATTCTCCTAGACACTGTTCCTTTTTTGAAAAGTGAATTTCCCAAGACTTGTTTTTCTGTGAACGGATGAGTTAATGTCAGTGTCTTGACTGCCTCAAGGATGTTTAATGTACAGAGTAGGAAGAAAATTCCTTGCCTACTCAGCGATAACAGAGGAGAGAGCTTCCACTTGTGTTAATAGATTTTTTTACTTTTTTTTTTTTTTTTACTTTTTTAACCTCAAGGAATTGTTAGATATGAGCTTTGAACCATGTTGTGTAAACTGTTTCTTGGACTGCAGAGGTGGAGATAAAAAGAAACAAACAGTTGGCTCCAATGCCTTCTCTTTTTGTTTTATTAGAACATTCCTATTATAATCTCACCATGCCCCTTTCTGAACCAGTGATGTGCTGTTAGCCTGTTGTTCTGTAAGCACTGGTGCTTCTGCACTGATACTGACTGTGTTAATCCTATGTCACACTGCTCCAGCCTTGCCTTGTCCTCTGTTCTTGCCTCTGCACTGCCTGGCTATTCTGGGATGGAGAGGGCCACACTCCCTCTGGTGCCACCAAAGAAGAGCTGCTTTGTGTGAAGCTTCTGGGAGCTCACTGAGTGCACACTGCACAGGGTCTGTGTTGTGAGCATACTGTTGCATTCACAGGGTTCATGTAGTCCTGATCCTCTGAAATATTCAAGTAGCACTTGGAACAGCTCTGCAGGGAAGATCAAGTACCTTGGCCATGAAGAGCTTTAGATGCACTCAAACTGTAAATTTTTATGCTATTGAGTGGGTTTTGTTTAATATTATACTTTGATTATCAATCAGGTAATACCGTACGGCTGACCTTGCAGTTTCTACAGGCCATTGTTGGGGTGGAATAGAGAAGGAAGGATTTAAATGCTCTCTCCACTTACCTCTATGATGAAGTGAATCAAGCTTGTTGGTATTTTTCCTAAAAGACAGTAATTCATTTACCATGACCATGTAAAGATGTGGTATTTGTATTGACAGGACAGAGAAATCTTTTCTCTTGGCTATTAGTAAATTATGCCTGTATTGCTGTTCATAGCACAGTGGACTTTGTGCTGCTCCCTATTGCATATTCCTAAGTTTGTGATGCCAGAAAAATGTCTAATTTGAAAACTTTGTGTTAGATAACACAACAGTTACAACAATGTTAGGATGTCTGATAAAAGAATACTCACAGGTTAAAACCAGTCACAATTATACTGAAAAGTAGCTAAGGATCACACTCAGAAAGCAGCTTATCTACTACTGTGAAAGCCAGACTACTCTTGAACTAGGACAAAATAGCATTCTCTCCAATTTAAGAGCAAGCTGTGTTATTTCTAGAACACTTGAAGTCCCTGAACTATCTCATTGTGTGGCCAATCTGTAGCTCTTGTTTCTTGGGTGTTTATGTCCAAGCAAGCTGAATTCTAGTTTACCATCTGTAGACCATGTGGACAATAGGCAAAGCAACAACTTCTGAAGTTCAGATGCTACCTGTTGTGTTTTTTTCACATTCCCTTGGCAGGGAAGTGTTCTTCTCCTGTCTCTCTGGTGACTAAGAGTTAAAAATCAATGTCTGTGGCAATGGCTGAATTCACTGTGCCCAACAAAATGTGTATTTGTGCTGTACAGGGAGAACCTATGGAGAAGTAGGAGTTGTCACGCCCCATTTCTGTACTAAGGAGTGTCCAGGATGAGGGAGCTGATGTATAACATAATAGAGAAGATTACCAGAGGAAAATATCTGTCTTCACTTACCAGTGTTTATCCCAGAATGAGCACTTAAAGATGATTAATTTGCATTGCTGTACTAAATGTATGCAGCAAACAGGTGTGAGTAAAAAACTCTGCATGCAAAAATACTGCTGCTCAGATGTTTGAAAATGCTGTCCTAAGGGCACTTCTTGATTGTTGGCATGTTTGTTCTTGTATGAATGAGTCGATGAGAACTTAGTTTGTTTGGTTGCTTTTCAGAACATCAAGTTAGGACAAGGGGAAAAAAATAGTCACTATCAGTGTACTCCAAGGGCAGTTATCCAGACTGGTCATGCAATTGTCAGTCTCAGAACGCAGGGCACATAAACTGGATTGCTTGGAGCAAACTCCTTTCAGGGAGAGTTTGGGCTGAACAGTATCCAAAGGTCCCTTTCTGATAAATAATCCTATGGTGTGTTTGTAGGCTGATGATCCCTTAGTTTCTTGTTAATATTGTTTAGGACAGCTGGTTGTCCTGAAGCTTTTTCCAATATACTACTCAGTAGCTTCTACTGTTGGCCTTGTGTTTCCATACAGTAGCACTTCATGATGTGGCAGTTGCAGTGTTTTTTTAGAGTAATTGTGTCCAGGTAAATTTGAGACTCCTGAAAGGTCCATTGCTTCTGTGCTTCTGGAATAAATCAAGGCTGGTACAGCCACTTCCTGTAGCAGTGTTTTCTGAATGGTCTGCAGGTCTCCTTACAGCTCTCTGCCAGGATGTGAACAGCTAGAGTCCTTGTGGTGCTCTGAGGACTCAAGAGTCTCCATCCTGCCATCTCTCATATACAAATCATATGTCTGAAATATTCATATTTGGGTTTTTTTCTGTGTGGGAATCCCTACTGGTGACACGTCTTTGTTTCACTTATTGCTGCTTTTACCTTCAGTGTGCTGTCCTTAGAGATGCTGCTCTGTGCTAATCAGTGTGGCAGCTGCTGCTTGTGCTTCTGGTACAACTGCTGTGTCCAGCTACTCTTAAAAAATCCCAAACAACCAAAAAAAGAAGCAGTATTATTTTTAAGAAGCCTCCAGCATTTAATTACTAGGCTTGCATAACACACAAACAGAGGGTTGTTAGCTAGGGCTTGTTTATTGAAGCTTACTCCTTTATGGCTTAGCAACATCAGGAGAAGAATAGGAATTGAGAATTTTTTTGCAGTAAAGCAGGATTTTTTTTCTAAACAAATTAGATTTGCAGCATCAAAAGGCAGGGAGAGTGTAAAATAAATGCTAATGCTATGTCATAAGACTTTCTGCTAGAAGCTTTTGCAACTTGTTTCTGCCAATTTACTGTGTATCTCTGCTGTTTTCTTAGCCTACATAGGGAGAAGATCAAAAGCCAGATTTCTGCCTATGAGCAGATCTAAGGTATAGCTGTATCAACATTAAAGACATATTTTAGAAAGGTGTAATGCTTTATAACAAGAACAATAAAAACCACTTAATTTCATGTCATGTGAGAAAGAGTGGGTTTTTCTTTAGAAACTGCTCTAGACAGTAGTCTTGTAGGCTAGGTTTACAAGTAAGAGTAGCTTGTTAGAAACCTTTGGCACTTCTATAAATCATACTGTTGTCACAAATATAAAGTATTAGTTTTAATACCTTGTCCTACTCATACTTTAGGCATGGTTTGCATGCCAGTGCATTGGAGTGGCCCATTCTTTAGGCTTGCAGGGCAGGGTTCTAATCTGGTCTTTCAGCACTTGTGAGACACTTTATCTGCGTGCTACCCTGATGTCACCAGTGTCATGGATGGGTGACTATGCTGCTTCTCTCTGCAGATCTAACTGGTTGCCTGGCACTTCGTCTGTGGCAAGCAGGACAATGGCTGCCAGCAAGAGCAAGAACCAGAGTTCCTTGGCGCTCCATAAAGTAATTATGGTTGGCAGCGGAGGTGTGGGCAAATCTGCACTCACACTTCAGTTTATGTACGATGAGGTAAGTAACTTCAGCTTCTCTAAAGCACAAATCCATACGGCTTGCTAAGCTTTTTTTTGTGGGACAAGGGAACTAAATGTGATGAGCAAAAGACCTACTGATCCAACCAGCTGGAGCAGGATGTAGAAGGCTGGGAGATGTGCTTGCTGGGAACATCTCTGGCTACAGGTGACAAAACTGATGCATATTTGTGAAAGAAGGGTCTTCAGAAATCACTCATAATGTACAAGTGCTTTGTGTACAGAAGCTGTTACTACTTGGATTTGAACTTTAATTTTGTAATTTAGGTCAGTTAAGGCTGAAGTCAGAAGTAAACCTTCTAGCTCATTCTGAGCCAGGTGATGAAGTAGGCATGTTCACGGTATGAATTCTTCCATCCTGGTATACAGGAAGCTAGATTAGGGAGCCCACACTAGTATGTGAAAGAATACACAATCCTGTAATTCAAAAGTTAGCATTTATCTATACAATGTCCATACATACTATAGTAGTGTAAGTATCTAAATAGATGATGTAGTCATTAATGAAAGCCAGCCAGCTTAACTGGGCTTAATTGTTGTGTTCTGAGGCTGAGGCTCTTTACGTCTCTACTTCTCTGCTGGATGTGTGCTGCTGAACTAAGTTGAACTGGCAGTGGCTTTGTGGATCTGATCAATACTGAATTAACTAAAGTATCAGCCTGTGTAATTATGGAGCAGACTTTCATGTTCAGCAGCTGGATGCTCTCATCTATACCTGTTAAAAGTTCAGATACCTGTACCTGAAGTATATTCAAATGCATTTTCTTAAAGTGGGAGATCTAGATAATGCCAGCAGATTGCTACTGCAACTCTGTTCTTAAATTGTACTGAAGTTGCTGAACAGTGTTTTGTGTAGCAAAACTTGTAGGCAGATTGGCTTTTTGATGTATTAAGGGCTTAAATGTTTTGCTTTTAATAGGAAAACTGAAAAAAAAAAAGTGGTGTAACTTACTGGCTGACTGAATTATGGGAAGGTTTTGGGGAATTCAAATGTCACTGAAGTGAAAGAAGGAAGATGGACAAATACTGAGACTGTTTGACAGTAATTCTAAACACTAATCCTTTTCTTGTCAGTTTGTAGAAGACTATGAACCTACCAAGGCTGACAGCTACAGAAAGAAAGTAGTTCTGGATGGTGAAGAAGTTCAGATAGACATTCTGGACACAGCAGGACAGGAGGATTATGCAGCTATCAGAGATAACTATTTTCGCAGTGGGGAAGGGTTTCTTCTTGTCTTTTCAATAACAGAGCATGAATCCTTCACAGCAACAGCGGAGTTTCGGTGAGTAGTTTCTCTCCTAGGCAGGGGAAGTTATCCAGCTCCTGTGTTGCTCTGACAACTCTGCCTAAAAGCTACAGCTCTTTATTCTTTGTCTGTTACAATTTGATCAATAAAAGTGACACCTGACCATTTTGCTCTCAGTAACTGATAACCTAAACTACAGTATTCAGCCTCTGGCTGAATAAAACCTCTGACTTTAGTTGTCTTCATGCCTGCAACTTACGAGTACATTATGCCAGCAGCACCTTCAGGCAAGTAACAGATTCTTGGACTCTTAAAACAGGCATATTCCAGCCAATTTTTAGTCTTAATGGATGTGAAGTTTAATTATCTTAGAAGAGTACTTCTGGAATTAAGTGTGTCTTTTGGCCAGGTTTCAGACACGGTATTGCTTACTGCTAGAAGCAGGTGCTCTAAGGAAGGGAAGGATTAGCCTCCACTCTCAGGTATGGATTGGTGCCAAACAAGGGTTGGCATCCAAGCATTGCTATTGTATTCCTAGAAAGACACACAGTAGTAGTAAGCACTTCCATTTTTCTTTTTGGGATTAGCAGTTCTGATGTAAAAATTGGCACCAGATTGACCACAGAAACTGCTTGTGTAGTGTGGGGGGGGTAAATAGAAAAGGATTTAAAACACTGTTCTGGTTTTAGAATTCATGTAGCCACCTTCTTCAGGGCAAGTGTTCTAATTCTTTTTGATAACACCTGTTGCCTCAGTAGAAGGTAAACTGGAGCTTGCCTTGAACAGCTATGTAACTGGAAGGAAAACTTCCCAAAGCATAGGGGAAGTTTAGGAGTTCCTTATACTTATCAGAATAAAAGCTCTTTACTAGTCTGCCTTATGTTCCTTTTGCTTCAGTGGTACAGTGTTAACAGATACTAACTGGTAATGGAAGTGCTGTAGCTGAGAACACTTATTTCTAGGTTTTTCTTAAAGCTAAGGCAAACTGCCTTTGCACTCCAGAAATTTGGTCCAGGTTCTTAACATACCATACTGTTTCAACAGTAGTGGAAGACCACAAAATCATTATATCTTTACGAGATATAAAAATACTGTTCCTTTGTCACATAATACTTATGTACTTCATTCTGCTTCAGAAGGCTGACAGTCATGGGACACACAAACAGAGCTCAGTTTGCTCTAACTGGAGCTCTGAAAGGAGCTAACAGTTCAACTGTTACAGGACTGCAAAACTGAGTACTAGGACTCTTCTTAATGTAAGATGGAGGAAAAGGTCAGGTAACACTCAACACAAAGAAGATAAGACAAGCAGAAGCACTTGGTGTGGGCTTATGAGCCTAAGTGAAATATAATGTTAAACCCAAGGTTTAAGACTTTGAATTGTTGCCTTAGGCTGATCTGAAACAGAGACTGTGAGATAGAGATTAAAGCAGATATTTATTAAAAGGAGCAAGAGTCTGACGAGGGCTGCACCCCAG